>JALPQD010000833.1:436164-500942 GCA_023101885.1 Typhlomys cinereus | reverse complement strand
GAACCAAGGGTGACTTCGGGAATCATCCTGGATTGCTGCTACCTCCTTCTTGCTTCCCTCCAGAATTTCCCAGGTTCCGTCCACCAGGGCCGGAAGTGCAGGCCATTGTTGTTTCTGCCTGGCATTTTCATGTGGGACCTGGGATCAGAACTCAGGACCTTCTGCTTGCGAGGCAGAGTCTTAACCCCTGAGCTATCTCTCCAGCCCTTAGGTGGTAATTTAATGGGACATTAGAAATTCATAATTTCTGTTGTATTGGATGTTTATAAAATCATGTATTCTATAATCAGAGGCAAATTGTTTAACGATGGCCATGAAAATTCTTGACAGCTAGTTGTTTTCTTTCCCTCCTTTTTATCTTAACCTCACAGACAAGTCATCTTACACTCACACTCCCTACTTCCTCAACTTGTGTGTGTTTGGTTTGTTCCAAAACCATTCCTCTAAACTACTCTCACCAAAGTCACCAATGACTTCTTTATGTCACCTTCTTGGAAGAAGATTGAGGGCCTGGAAAGGGAAGGCCCCTTCAGGTGGGTGGCAGCCTGCAGGACAGCAAGTATGCGTAGATGGGAGGGGCGAGAAGCAAGAGGCAAGGC
This sequence comes from Typhlomys cinereus, assembly GCA_023101885.1. Taxonomy (NCBI): domain Eukaryota; kingdom Metazoa; phylum Chordata; class Mammalia; order Rodentia; family Platacanthomyidae; genus Typhlomys; species Typhlomys cinereus. Next base: position 500,343 of record JALPQD010000833.1, on the reverse strand, counting down.
CATTGTTTTCCAAGTTGACTGACAGACTGGTCCAGGGCCAGGCTGGATCCATCCTCCTCTTCCTTAGAGCCAGGCAGTCTGAGTAGACCAACTCACTCAAGCAGCAGAGAGAGCCAGGCACAAGTGAACACCAACAGGTAGAAGCTGAAGAATCAAAGTAGTCCCAGCAGGAAGAATGCAAGGAGAGCCAGCCAAGGGGAATCCCAAACTCACCAAGCCACTAGCTGCATTGAGCTGTGCTTTCCTGGGAACGTGACGAAAGCTTCAAACCCACAAAGTTATCTCTGCCAGAGATGATAGCCGGGCACCCAGGACCTCGCTCCTGAACTGGATATGTCAACACAGTGCCCGCCACACCCAACTTCCTCTTCGAGATGAAACTGCCGCACCCACAGCCCCCTGCTCTGAACAGCGCAGTTAGGTCGTTCTTTACCCAGGGATGGCTCCTGATTGGGCCAGGGATTGGCCCTCTGGCATGAAGGCTGCTTCTCCACAAGACAGCTCTTGAGTGGAAAAGATGAGCTTAGTCTTTTGGACTCTCTTCTTCCAGACATGGATCAGGAACTGTGGATATCAAGAAGCAACTGTGCTTGGAAATTTGCAGCTAACGGGATGCTCTACAGTGGATTGGAGCCATGGAAGGTTAGAGCAAGCCAAAGCTTCAATGAGGAGCTGAACAGTAGGCGGAATGCAGAGGTTTAAGGGTGGTCAGCATTTATGGGGTAGAGAAGATGTGGCAAGTTGACAGAGTTGGTGAGGTGGAAGGAAAAAGAGCAGCGGAGGAGTTGAAAATTGTCATGATAGATCCTGTCATCAGCAACAACTAGATTCCCAAGTCTCAGATGTGTCTGCCTTACTAAAGTTGGTGTTCTTCACCAGCCAATCCCAACTCACTGGGTTCCCACATTAGTGTTCGTTCAGGGTCTACCATGAGTTTCAAGTACTTGCAACCCACTAGGGAAGAAATGAGTTAGGAGGGCACTTGCAGAAAAGCCTTGTTACTAGAGTTAGGGTTTCTGCTTTCAAGGACCAAATTAAAACAGATTCTGGTTGAATGTGACTGTTCACATTTTAATCCCAGCACTCAAAAAGCTGAGGCAAGCAGATTGCCAGGAGTTGTCATGAGGATACATAGTGAGTTTCAGGAAAGTTAAAAGTACAGAGTGAGACCCTGTCTCAAAAAGAAGAGAGACAGAGTAGAAAGAGAGAAGAGAGTAAAGGGAGGGAGGAAGGAAGGAAGGAAGGGAGAGAGGGAGGAGAAAGGAAGGAAGAAAAGAAGGAAGGAAGGAAGGAAGGAGGAAGGAAGGAAGGAAGGAAGGAAGGAAGGAAGAAAAGAAGAAAGGGAAGGAAAGAGGAAGGAAGGAAGGAGGAAAAAAGGGAGGAAGGAAGGAAGGAAGGAAGGAAGAAGGAAGAGAAGGAAGACGGAAGGAAAAAGAAGACGAAGGAAGGAGAGAAAGAAGGAAGGAGAAAAGAAGAAAGGAACAGAAGGAAGGAAAGAAAAGAAAGGAAAGGAGAAGGAATGAATAAAAGAACCGCACTCATGTGATTCCCCATGGTACTAGCATGGTAATCATGATTCTAATGCCTCTGGGAATATAGTTCACGATGTACCGTTCACATTGCTGAGGTAGATGAATTAGAAAAAAAGCGAAGCTCTGTGGCCTCTCACCCACTTTTTAACTGGGGCTTGAGGGCTTTACATTTTACTCACATAACCTTGCCATAGTTCTCTCAGTTATAAGCTGGAGACAAAAAAATAGCATTCTCATGTTGCGAGAATTTAGTGAGAAATCTAATTAAGGCAATTAGTACAGTACCCGGCCAATAATAATAAGCACTTAATAAATATAGTTGTCTGTTGCTGATTTGCCAGGGTCAGAAAACGCCCCTAGCTTTCAGACTAGCTGGTAGAATGAATGTGCTGAGGTACAACTGAGTGGTCCTCTATACTGAACCCTTCCCTGAAGACTCACGTCAGCCAGAACTGGGAACATAAACACTCCTGGCTGGTGCAGAAATACCAACAGGACTGAAGGGAAAGAGAGCAAGAAAATGATTAGGAAGAAAACTGCCATCACATGAATAGTTCTGAAAGGAGGAGAGAAGAAGAGTGCTCCTTATGTGTCATTTGGCTACCCATCGGGGAGGTGGGCAGACAGGGTAGACCTGAGAGACCCACACAGAAGCATGGCTGAGAGCTCTAAGAGTCCACAGACAAAAAGCCACTCTTCAGATGGGTGGCCAGAGTGGGGGGGCAATGAATGAGGGAAGATGTCACCTTCGCAGTGTTGTTGACTACAGGACAGAGGTACAGCTGCGTCAAAGGGCAGGACAGAGAGGGAAGTCTCACAGGGAGATCAAAAGTCACAGCTGTTCTCCAGAAAGCCTGGCTTGTCTTGCTTTCAATCCAGATGTTTCTACTTGTCCATCAGAGAATGTCTCAGGTACTTTGGTGGTAGAACAGGAGCTGGGCTGGGCTGCATTCGTGTCTTCTGCACAGGGGCAAGTACAGCCTCACTCCTATAAAGGCCTTTCTGGAATCTTCCCCTGCTCCAAGTTGTCTCCAGAGGGCCCTGGACATGGATAGGGGCAAATGTAGAAATCTATTATGTGAATGGAATAATTGTGAAACACTCGAGCAAGCGTTCCAGGCTGAGTCCTGCGCTTCCCCTGAATGCAGGCTTCCAGGGCCGAGGATGTCCACGGTAATTCTGTTTGTTGGGTATGAAGCTGATGGAGTAGCTCAGGCACAGATATAGTGAGCCATCTTGCAGAATGTCAGCTGAGCTTCCAGGCAAAACCAGCTAAAGTCCCACCCCACCTCTAGATCCTCTCGAGGTGTTGTTAGTCACCTTTTTTTTTCCATGTAATAAGATACCCGAGATGAAGGAAATTAAAGGAGATTTATGTTGGATCACAGTGTTCAGAGATTTCAGTCCTGCTCATTTGCATGAGGCAAAAGAGCATGTCATGGTAGAAGCTCAATGCAGAAGAAAGCTGCTTGCTTGTGCCCAAAATGCCAGAAGAGGAAGAGAAAGGAAAGGCCACAGGTATCAACCTCTTCAAAGGCACACCTCTGGAGACCCTTCCTTCCATCTCCTAGAAGTTTCACCGTCTCCCGGTAAACTGGCAACCAATTCTTAGCACATGGCTTTTGGGGACATTTTATGTCTAGATGAAAGAAGCACTTGATGACATCTTTGACAGCAACTCGTCCCCCTTTCGAAACAGGAAAATCGAGTGGTAGGTGGGGCTTCTTCTGGGTCAGGACAGTCCTCTCTGCAGTGTGGACAGCACCGCTGTGAGGAGTACAAGGCCTGAACAAGCTGAGTTTGGGTCACATCGAGCTGGCTCGCTGGCAAAGAAGGCAGAATACTGGTCATGGTTTGAATGTGGTATGTGAGTTGCTCCCACAAGCTCACATGTTCGTATCTTGCATGGGCGTTGATGTTTAGGAAGGTCATGGTACCTTTAGGAGGTAGAACTTTGCTGCAGGAAGGCACGTCACACTGGGGTCAGGCTTTGAGGCTTGGCCCTGATTCCTCTCAGTTTGCTCTTGTTCTCTCGGCCTTCCTGCTGATAGACGCTGTGACCTGAACCCACCTCCTCCTTCAGCCTCCAGCCACACCTCTGTACAGGACTTCCACCATAATGCACTTAACCCTTTGGAACCATAAGCCAAATAAATCCCCCTTTCTTCCTTAAGTTGTGTCAGAGTATTGTCTCACAGCAGTAGAAAGAAAAGGAAATGACACAGAGCTGGATTGTCTGCATTTAATTCTCAGCTTTTATTTTCTGAGTTTTTAACCTGATTGAGAGGTTACCTTATACCTCTGTGTCTAGCTTTCTCACCACAAAGCAGCAATAACAACAAAGCATGCCTTTTGAGCTATCATGAGAGTTGAAAGTTTGTCCAAATACCTTCTCGGCAGTGCCTGGTATGTAGTTCTTCCTGTACTGGAGCAGAGGTGAGGGGGGGATCGAGTGGCCTCAAGACTGTCGACCTCAGCAATCAGGCAAATGTCCTTCCCTGTTTCCAGAGGTCACGATTTGGGCAGCTACACAAAACGTCTCTTGGGAAGCCACAGATACCACCTGGCTACACTGAACATGTCTGCACATGTTCAGAGATTGTTATAAAAGTCCTGATGCTTCAGGTGCCTCAGGACTGGCAGCCCAAGAGTCCTGTCTAAGTGGGGTTGGGCAGGATGTGTGTAGAGGTATCAGGAGAACATTAGGATAGTCATTGATTGCTCAGGAAAAGCAAAGGTCATCCCTGGAGAGTCATGTTGGATACCGATCAAGACTTGCTGCCACAGACCAAGCAGGATCTAAAAGGCCATCTTGTAATCTGTCTTCTGAATACAGGTGATGGAAGGCAATCAAGGTTGTAAGTGCTTGGATCAGATTTCTTGAACCCCAAGAGGAAAACAGAAAGGATCCCCCCCCCCCCGCCATGGACCTAACAGTGAAGCTAGCAGAGGTCCAGTTGTCTATAGCAAAGTTCTGGTAGGTGAAGCTCCGTGCAGGTTTTCTTTACACACCACCTGTCTGGAGGTGATGGGCAAATGAAAGCTGCTTTTCTTCATGAAATTTTCCAGTGCACTCTTCAGAAAAGTAGACAGGGGTCTCCAGCCCTATGTTATGGGTGGGTGCCATGGTGAGTAAATGGATAGGATACTAGATAAATTCAAGATGATTAGCTAAATGAAATTTTCAGGTAGATGAAGAGTTATTTTTTATTGTAAGTATGTCCAAATATTGTCTGGCATATACTTAAGCTAAAAAAAAAATACTTGTTACCTGAATTTAAATGTAACGGATGCCCTGTGTTTTTATTGTCTGAATTTCCTCTCATTAGTGGTGTGACTACAGGAAATTCTGATGGGTTGGTGCGGGCTGAAGGACACAGGGATTCCAGAATATTAAGCTCATTCGGTTCAAGTGGAAACACATCAGGATATTTTTTGTATTTGTGTGTGTGTGTGTGTGAGAGAGAGAGAGTGTGCATGTGTGCATGTGTGGGTATGTGTGTGTGTATGTGTATGTGTGAGTATGCATGAGAGAGAGGTGTATGCATATGTGCATATGTGCGATGTGTGTATGTGCACATATGTAGGAGCAGGTGCATGTGTGTGCATGAGTGTACACATGCATGTGGAGGCCAGAGGGATGATCAGGCATCATTCCTCTTCAGTTACAGTCTACCCTGCTTTTAAAGCAGTGTCTCTCACCTGGGCTCACCAATTAGACAAGGCTGGCTGGCCAGAGAACCTCATCCTCCTCTTTCTGTCTCCCCAATGCTAGGATGACAGTGCTGGCTACCCTACCGGGTTTTTATGTGACTTTACCAACGGAGTCATCTCCCCAGCCTGGAAACCTCCTGTACTGCTGAGTTGGCTACTCCACCTTGCCAGTCTGACATGTAGTTACGCTACGAGAGAGCCCCGGTGCTCAGAAGCGTGCCTGGGCTTCCAGGCCAAAGCTGGGTCACCATCCAGTCTCCTACATTCCCAGTCAAAAGAGGTCTTCTCACCCCCCCCAGACATAAACCTTGCATCTTCACAGTGCCAGAGTGGATGATAAGCATGACACTGTGAAACCGCCAGTAGGTAGAGAGCTTGTTCCGGCGTCTAGCAAACTAGGGTTTGCAAGGTTCAACCGGCATCCTGCGATCTCAAAACCCAGAAGCACCTTTGTCCATAACTTGCCTCATCTCCAGAATATATCTATAGCTATCCATCTGCGCCATGCTCCCCTTTACTGGGTTTTGGAGAATCCACTGGAGATACAGCCTCATGGACAAAGGACAGTGACAACCTCACATCCTTGAGGAAAAAACAGGAGAGTGTTTGAATTTCCTAATCTGAAAGAACAGTCTAGAACTTCTAGCACAGGACACACAGATTGGGAGCCCAAAAGCAGTCATCAAGACTGACAAACAAAGATCTGCTGAACAAGTCAAAACCAAAGCAGTTTGGGGGAGGCAGAATTCAAGGGTTTCAATCAACAAAAGTTGGAGTCTTCAGAATCGATGTGAGGCACCCTCCCTGTATTTCACTCATTTCTGAGGATCAGGTGGGGACATGGAAGGCTACAGATATTTCCCCGAAGTTAGAGATGCCGGCAGGGACCAGAGCCAACAGTCAACGCTAATGGAGGCATCTCCATCCTGTTCCTGGATCACTTTGTTTTCTAGCTGTCCAGACAGTCTTTATTTGTTGTCTCTCTGCACACTTCACATCTGAGATCTGTCCAAGGTCGATGCCTTCTTACCTGCTCCTCCTTCTCTGCCTTCTTCCTGAGCCTCATATATTCACATTTTCCATGATCCTTTCCTTGATTCATTGTTCCCCTTCTTTCTACCAGTAATACCTGGATTTACTACCAGAGTTCCGACTAAGAGAACTAGTTAAAATGTGGGCTGTGGGGCTGGAGAGGTGGCTCAGGGGTTAAGCCTCTGCCTTGCAGGCGGAAGGTCCTGAGTTCAGATCCCAGATCCCACGTATAGATGCCAGGCGGAAGCGGGGGCGGCCTGCGTTTCCGGTCCTGGTAAGGCGGAGCCTGTGAATCCCGGGGCAGAAGGAGGTGGAGGCGTCCATGGTGGTTCCGGAATTCGTCCGTGGTTTCTACACACACACGCACATATATACGTACACATGCACAACAGAATAAATAATAATAAAAAATTTTTTTAAATTGTTTAAAAATGTGGGCTGTGGAAACCAAGAACTTGGATCCTTTTTGAAACTGCATAGCTGTGAGACTCGATCGACTTTTGTTTTGTATTTTTAAGCTTCTCAAGGCTTCATCTCCCCAGCTACTGAAAGGGAGTCAAATAACGCTACCTACTTTACTACTGAAAACATTTAAAGGAAAAAAAATACACACTGCCCAACACTTAGTCAGTACTCAAAACACATAACCCAAGCAACTGTCTTTACCATTTAAATACTATTGAACCGCAGATCTTTGCACCAGCTCAGTGATCTCTTAAAAGTCTTACTCTTATACCTGGCTACCTACATGGATGCTCTAAAGATGTCTTGGATTTGTTAGGCCAAAAGGAAGCATGTCCCTTCTTCCCCCAGACATCCCTTTGCTTCTCCATTTCTGAGCTTAGTTGCTGATAATGTTGCTTTTTAGTTACTCACTGGAATCTGAGCCGTCACGCTCCTAGCCTTACCTTGGCTTTACCCCTCGTCCATGTCCCACATCCAGCTATGATCAGATTCAGAAATTCTGACCTATTTGACTCATTCAACTTGATATTCTTGTCCCATCTTGATGCAAATCTCTTGAAAATGTACATTCGGAGGCAGATTCCTATGTTAGATTATATTTTTGTTGAAAACACTTGCTGCTTTGGCTTAAGGGGCCTATCAAAGAGATTTGACACCTGTGTTAGCCACTACGTTTTGTCGACCAATAGAATGTAACATATGTACTCCATTCTTTTTCCAAGCATTGCCCTTTTGGCTTGAGATAGTATGACTATGTCCCAGACAGGGCCTCTTCCATTGGTCTGGATCACAAATGAAGAAGACATGAATGAACAGAAGAGAAATCTGCTCTGTTATCAGGAAGCAGGTAGTATTTGTTATTGCATCACAGCCTAGCTCTAACAGGCTAGTGTTACTCCTTCAGAATTACCAATGGAGTCTTTCGAGTGCATGCATGACAGCAGGGAAATCAGAGCCACAGTGTTCTCCAATAAACTAAGGAAGCTTGGCATGCTGCCAAGGACACAGATGCTTCTCACGTGTGAAGGAAATCAAGACTCGTTTTCTGGTCATAGTTGTGTTTTGTAAATTTTTTTCAACCATCTTGAAGATGCAAGTTTCCAAAGGGGCCCAAGAAGCTCAAACTTGAGAAATCAGCATAGTGTATATACAACAGGAACACAAAACCAAACAAGGGCTGCCTGAAATGAGAGCCCTCAGGATTCCTGGCACCTCGCACAGAAAGGCAGTGCTGTGAATTTATGCATGACCTGTTTCAAATGTCAGCAGTTAGGGGGTTGGTAACACGATTTGACAGAAAAACAGCTTCAATTTTCACATTCTACCACAAGCTCCAGCTCAGTCTGACCTTTTCTAGTACATGTCTCCTTTTCTTGGCAAGAGCAGCAGCCACAATAACAACATAATGCTTAGCTGTGTCATCAATAGATTTTAAGCAGGTCATTACTTTTCCACTTGATGTGACAAATTTGGACGACACAGGGCACTTCAAAATTAAAGGAGTCTTGGCCCAAACCAAAGACTCAATATTCGATCAAAATGGAATCTTTTTGGGAACCGCAGTATAATAACATTTTGTGGGGGGACTATCCTGGACCTTGGGGGATGTCTAGCAACAGCATCCTTGATGTGACCCCTTAAAGATTAGTAGCACTCATAGTGTGACATTCCAAAATACCTCTAGGCATTGTCAAAAGTCCTTAGGGTGACTTCCTCCTGTAAGGAATACATCTAGTGGGTAGGAAATCAGAACTGTGGCAGAACACGTTGGAGTCCGTGGGTCCTTGAATTGGCTAATTCACTAGTAGTTTGCTGCTCACTTGGCTTATGAATCAAGCCAAGTTTGTTCCAGTTCCTAGTAAAAGCTGTTTGTTGGGTTCTTACTGGACAAACATAATTTCCATAGTCTGTCCAGCATGGAGACGAAGCACTTGTCTTGCACTTAGCCTGGGTTGAAATTCTGACTGGCATTTTTATGTTGTGTAACAGAGTGAGTGTCTTTCTTTATTTTCTATGAACAGCATAGAGTTGCAAGAATTCAATGAGTCAGTGCACACAAGTTGCTTCCAAGAAAGCCTAGGGTATGGAAAGTTGACAAAAGATGTAAAGGTTCTTAACCTTTACAACAACCATGCAAGTTAGATAACATTAACTCCAATTTATGTACATAGACCCATGTTGCAGTTCCCCTGCATGGTTGCTGATAAATGACCATCAAACAGTTTAAGGGAACAAAGAGTTTATTTCCTTACTAGTTTACTTCCTTAGATTGTCTGGTTACAGTTCTCAGTCCAGCTTGACAGGAGACCATGCACCAACATCAGGGCCGAATGAATTGTCCACACTATCACCACATAACGGCTGAGAGATGGACAATCCTTACTTGCCAGACCAGCATGTCTGGACAAGTGTACAGAATATCAACTATCTTAACCAGCTCTCTGTGATTTATTCCAGGGCCTAATCCCACCCACCACAGGCTGGGCCTTCCCCATCAGCTAGACAATCTCCTTCAGGTTTGCTCTGGGATCAACTCAACTACTAATTCTCCACAAATGTGCCCAGAGCTCAAACCTACAACTAAGTTGACACCTGTGCCCAACTATGACAACCCATATAGGGAACTCAAGTCCAAATTCACCCAGCTGCTAAATCATTTGAAAGTCAAACTCCAAGCGGGAAGTGTTTGCCACCAAACCCCAGGCTTTGGAGAAAGATGGGTTAAGCCTAGGAGAAATCACTCTCTTTCAGGGATAAAAACAGGGACATATATCCACTTGGCTTAGTGTGCTTACACAGGGTAGCGGAAAGTCCCGCTGAACAGAAGGTAAAAATAGTACCTTCACCCCTGATTAGCTGTGTGAATTTGGGCAAGTCTCTCGAACATCCTGAGGCTGTTTACTCATCTGCAAAATGGACACACATGCACAAAGGGAAAAAAAAAAACCACCTGCTGTGTGAAGTTCACGGATGGTGGTCAGAGTCATGTGAGAAAATAAGCGCAGTAGAGTCTGGAGAACTGTAATGTGCTTAGCAAACTCCAGGTTAGATTCTGGGTAGTGCGCTCTGGCAGTGTTAAGTGGGAGTGGCCAAGACTCTGCTACTGGGTCACGTATTGCTTTCCAGCAAAAGCGGAGTGTTGGGGGAGGAGGGGGATGTAGCTATTCCTTACTGGTGGTCAGCTGCAGCTAGAGGTCCAAGGAAAGCACGGGCCTTGCGGGCAGGGCTGCGGTTCTGCTGCCGGGGTCCAGGGCGGGCAATCTGGGAGATGACTCTAGTTTGAAGGTGGCAGCTGCTGCTTATCTGTAATTAGTCAGTGGCCCAGACAGATGAGGTGTTCGTGGTGACCTTCCTGCCTCAGTGAGTGTGGGAACGCGGGGCTTCCCAGGGTGAGGAGTGGGAACATAAACAACATGGCCCCAGCGAGGGCATCGCATCCTCCCTCGGCCTGCCCTATCCAGGAGGAAGCACAAGACAGATGGTCTAGGCTGCGCTGTCCAGAGCTGCAGAGGGTCTAAGAGAGACTGATTCCGGGATGCTGGGACCGCATGATTCTGACACCCCCAAAGATGGATGCTTCCTGCCTAAAGTTCCACCACGGCCATCCTTTGCTGTCGAAGGGGGCAGAGTCTGGAATAGATAGATGTTCCTGGTGGAAGCTTTCCTTCCTCCTCTCCTCCCCTTAGTTTAAGGTTGTTTTCCCTCCACTGTGCACTGCTGGGTCCTTGTGCACAGCAGGACTTCCCCAGCTCTTTGGAGCAGGCAGCAGACATAATAAACAAGAGGAGATGCGGGAGATGTGGCTTAATCTCCGCTGGCTTTCCTTTGCTGCAGGAGGCCAGGGGTCGTAGCTGCGGGCCATCGAGCTAATGCTTTGGCTGCGGCTTGCACACTGATGGATGACACTGTCTTTCGTGATCACGTGTCCTTTCAGGTCTTTCCGGCTGCCTCTTCAGCGCCTCCTCCCCACCTGGCCTGGCTCCCATAGCACCACCGTGTTCTGCGCGGTTCATTTTCTGCGTGCTTTCATGATTTTCACTTGTCCATTGTTTTTAATGATTTCCCACCTGCCCCTGAGACGTCTTCCTCTCCACCTGTGTATTCTCCAGCTCCTGCTCTGCATTTAACAAGTTGCTAGATAGTTTACAGGTGCCCGGGATGCGTCAGCCAGGAAAACAGCTTAAAACTGGTGCATTCTCACTGGGAAAGACAGATGAGGACTCAGCCAAGTATTCTCTGAAGAAGATGCTCTGAGCTGCCTGTCAGTGGCTGCAGTTGGGGTTCCGTGACCTACTTGAAGAAGAGATGTCAGCTGGGAGCCTGACAGGTGGAACACCTGAGGGTTCAGGGGGAGAGAGGAGAAGGAAAGGGTGCGCTGTGTGGGTGCTGAGGGAACACAGAGCTTTTGAGGAACCAAAAGTGAGTAGTGCAGCCGAATGTGGTACAGGCCTGGCCTCGCCCTCTCCCTTGAGCTTGACTCTGTCCCTAGACACTTCTGCCGGCTCACCCACCATGAAGCCTGTCACATGGACTCTTCCTTTGTCCTTCTGTGATTTAATCTCAAGGGATAATTTCCCTGAGATTTGGAGTAGTGACACTTCGGGATTCTTCCCTAAATTCTCCCTGACCATGTACAAGGGCACAGCTTTTCCGAAGTTCCTCATTCAGTAACAATAACATTTAGTGACTGTTTACTTTGGCCCAGCCCCTAAATGCATGTTTGTCGCTTATTGCCTTTTCATTCTCATATACAGTGTGAAGTAGATGATCTTTTGGCGATATTCATAGTGGCTGCCTTTCAAAACTGTGGGAGCTAGCTAGTTTATGGGAACTAGGCTTTTCTGGTACACGGATTATTTAAAGCAAGCCTCTGAGCAAGCTTGCAGGAGATAAACTAATAACAATTGATAAATAAGTTAATATGGAAAGACTGATCTCATAGTGAGTGGGATTATCCCTGGGCAGGTAGATAAGACCTACAGAGAACTGGTTGGCTTTGGCAGACTGGCAAGGTAGAAAGTATGCCCCTTCTCAGCTTTTCCTGCAGATATGGTGTTATATTGGCTCCTAATGATGTTGGTATAGCTCTCCTGCCAAAATGGACTATAATGTAGAACTGTGAGTATAAATAAAACTCTCATTTCCCTACATTGTTTGGATCATGTATTTATTAGTGCAACAGAAATAGAATAGTAAGACAATAATCATTAAGTTTAACACAGAAACAAGTCATATTATCACAATTTTCAGTAAGTACACTTAATGAACAAACTGAGTTGTTATATGCCACAATAATTACAGGATTTATGTAATTAAATGAGTCTCAAAGACATTCGTCCATCTCCTGAACAAACTAAAACAAAAGAACAAACCACATCATTATCACCAAACTGAGCTAGTAATCTGCAGTACCACCACCACAGAAGGGAGAAATGTGACTCTGAGGTGACAGAGATTACTCTCTGTTGACCACTACTGCCTGGAGCACACATGCAGATAATACGAACTTGGAGTTGGCTGATGAAGAATCACAGAGACCTCAACCACCTTTTCCACCTTCTCCCTCCCCATCCATACTGCTGTGCTTGCAGTGGTATTTGCATTGAGGACAGAAGTCAGAAGCTTCCTGTGCCTTTTGTTATTCTCCTTAGTAAATGCCTCTTCAGTTTCTATCATTTGATTATTATCTATCCATCTATTCACGTATTATTACAGGAGAGTATATACCGTGGTGTACATGTGGAGAGACAGTGACAGCTCAGTGAAGTCAGCTCTGTCTTTCCACCTTTACATATGATCCAGGGATTGAACCAGGCAGTCAGGTTTGCATACCAAGTGCCCATTGAACCATCTCATCAGCTCTCAGATTGTATCATTTATCATGTGACTTATGTCCACTCTGGGATGTTGTGGATACAGGATATAATAATGAAATCCTCTTCAGTTGTCAATTTCTCAAAGCACATATGGGTAAACTATGCCAAATAGGTACATGTGTATATGTGGTGTGTGTGTATATATTTGTGTGTGTGTGTGTGTCTTCCTATACTTGTACATCCCTATTGTCAAGAAACAGCAAGTGTGGGAGGAAGACTGGCAGGAAAAGCAAAAGAAGTGCAAAGGGAGGAGTCTGGTTTGATGTCCGAAGATCAGAGGAGAGGCAATAAATAAGACAGGCAATGAGCTGAACAAGGCTTAGCCACAGGCACCTCCTAGGGATTAGATTCCCTCTGAATGATTGAAAGAAACATCTTCCTAAACTCCTTAAAGTACTTTAGGCGTTAATATCCACTTCTCCTTCAGTGTTAGGAAGGAGAGACTTCAAGTTAAGTTACATTCTGTAATTCAGAAAGGTCTGAATTGTCAGAATCTGTTGCCAGTTGAAGGATGTTGGGGACACTTAGAATCTCGGTAGCTCTTGATCTTTAGGTTCCCACCTGTGAAGAGGAAGGCTGCTCTCTCATCAAGTTCTTACTTATAAAGAGAAAGAAAAACAAAATGCATTCACATGTGGCAAATTACCATGTGATGGTATTTTATAAGAAGCAAAACATGCTTCTTGGCGAACATGACTCCATCTGGCCTATAGTCTTATTTCCTTGGAGAGCCAACACCTTACCAGAGTCATTTTCAAGTCTCAAGTGAGTTCCCTTGTGTGGTCTGCTTAATTTGGATTTTTTTCTGCCAAAATTGCAGAATTCTGATGGAAAGACTTTTATAGATCCTTCTGGAAAATGAGATCTGGGGTGACCTCAGGATATTCAGACAGAAACAAACAAACAAACAAAAAAAAAAATGCTTGTCACACCCCCTTTGATTGCAGACACAAAGATTATTTACTTTGTGGATTGATTCGATACAATCATAATCCCATGTTGGCACAGCTCTGCCACTTCCTCACCATCCTAGGTGTTTGCTCCAGCTGTGTAAACCCAAGGTAGTAATGCAAAGTCAGGGTCTTACCTCACCCTCTTCACAGACTCTTTTTTTTTTTAATTTCATTTTCCCATCTGTAGACCACCAGAATCAATGCATTTGCAGTTATCCTTGGTATAGCTCTCATTTTGGAAGCAACCAAAGGACAGGTGGATGGAGAGGAGAGCAACTGGGGGCTTTAAAACAGGAGGGACACTGTCCTGGGGCAAGCTGGGCCAATCAGTCCTTATCTATCCAGCAACAGGGAAATAGCAGGTTTATGGAGCGCTGTCCTGCCAAGAGCCTTCCATCATATCATTGCACTTAATTCAGGACGTTCCCAGATAGAATGTTTATCTGTATTTTGCAGCTGAGAAACCAGAGGAGCAGCTAGGCTGTCCAAGGCCACACAGGTGGCAAAGAGGAACTTGACTTGTAATTCCATTGAGGACCATTTGATTTCAAATTTTATGCTTGAATTAGCCATCCATCATTATCTGTATTCCCCTTGCTTACTGCAATATTGTGCTGTTCTGTGGACACAGCTATCAAGAGCTTCCTTAGTTTGTTCTAGTGAGTCATTCCACCACGCCTTGGGATCTGTGCATAGGCAGAAGCCCTTAGAGGATTTAGCGCATCCCTTGTTCAGTGATTACATCAGTGGTACACCCTGATATTGTAAGAAATATTTTATTGCCATCAATTGAAATGAAACACTTAGGCGATAGCTCAGTGGTAGGACCTTGCCTTGAGTGTGAAATGAAATATTTGCCTTTCTCCGAAATGCTTCTTTCAGGAAGGAAAACAAAAATCCTGAGGTGCTCAATAGTTAATCAATTTTACCTTCGGTTATTTAAGATGGTTTTGACAACCGAAGTTACTTTGCCTGTGTGCATTCTGCAGATTTGAACCCATATGGGACCAGGGTCTGAAAAGAGAAACGTGGAGCCCGGAGTCCCCAGTTGTAAGACCTCATTGGGCTTATTCTTGCCTGCCTCTGTCAAACATGGCAATGGTGAGGGTCAAGCGATGTCCCCTGCCAAGCAAAGATGCTGTTGCTGGTGAAACCGCATCAAAAGACCCCTAAGGCAAGGTCCTGTGTTCTCTTTCCGATGCTTCTGAAAGATCTAAAAATAGAATCAACTCCTACCTGTGCTTTAGAGAAACTGACTTCCCAGCATTCCACTCAGCTATGTCCCTGTCATTCCTGAACTTTTCATATCACTATTCTCATGGGCCTGCTTCAGAATTTGTTTTTTCCATCCATGTTCTCATGTGTAGTCATTTCCTGGATACATGAGAGTATGATAAATTCTAGCACTTTTTTCTTGTACACCCAGTGACGCAGGCTTCTTGATCTTCAATGACACATCCCTCTGAGGAGAGGGCTGTATCTACAACTCCTGTCCCACCCTAAGGACTGGCTAGTCAGTAATCCTGAGGTGAATTCCTAGGCATTACGGGCCAAAACTGTAAGATTTTCTTCTTAGAGAGAACAAAGCCAGACCTTTGCATCCCTGGTGAGACACCCCTGTCCTGAGAGACACCCCTGTCCTGAGAAGGACAAACTATTATATAAGAAGCCCAGGAGTAGGAGGCAGAGGTTTCATAGACTTCTGGCTGGAGGGACCCCTTCACTCAAAGTTGGTGTGGATGGGAATCAATGAATGGCTTTGATGATGAATAAGTAAGGCTAGCATCAGGAGGAAGCAGTGTCCTTCAATGATGGATTCAACAGGAAATATGCTTATAAGGAACAGAATGTAGGAGATCTGCAAGAGAAAAATTGAAACAAAAATATAGCAAGTAGCAAGTATGGCAACAAAGAACTGTAATCTCAACTATCGAGAAGCCTGGGGCAGGAAGATTGCCATTTCAAGGTCTATTTGAGAAAGAAATCTTTAGATTTGTTACTTTTATTCATTCTTACAAGTTTGTGAGTTCTAGATTAGCATTGGCCTCATTTTCTGGTTTAGAAAACTGAGGCTTGGAACTGGAATTTCCTCAAAGTTAGTCACATAGCAAGATGAAAAGAGTTGGAACTTCGAGTAAGTTCCATTATGCACTAATACATTGACTCTTCCTAACTGCACCAGGCAGAGTTTGCCTGTATTATTATTCTAATCCCAGAGTTCTAAAAAAAAAAAAAAAAAAAAGAGTATGTACCGTTCCACCCTTCGATTGTCAAAAGAAAGATTATTTACTTTGTGAACGGATGTGGCACATTCTATAATCCTGTGTTTTCACACACATTTTCCCATGAAATGTGCGCCTAAACACCGTGTGTGTGTGAATGTGTGTGTGTGTGTGTGTGTGTGTGGGTGTGGGTGTGTGTGTGTGTGTATGCATTGGTATTTATGTGCTCAAATACCATTTGCCACCCATCTTCCAGATCACAGACTGATGCCTCGTTCTTCCCTCTGGCTTCAGCCTGGTTTCCACGAGGTGTTCCTAAGAGGAAATGAGCAGCCCATGCACTTCACAGATGTCAGTGGCTTGAGCAAGGTCACAGACGCAGTTAGCAACGTTTGGCTCAAATCAGCATCAATAACTGCTGTTGTGTCCAGTCTCATCCTCCAAGGGCCTGGCGATATCCCAGGGACTTGGGCCACATTCCAAGTTAGATCATTGGCACAGATGCCTGCAGAAATGCCCCCATTGTGTTTCGCTCACATCTGGTGTTTTTCACTTCTCTTTCTAACACGTGCTTTGATCGTCTTGCTGCAGCAGCAGAAAAGACATCCCTGGCTCCAGAAGCACAGCTAATTTAGTGAGAGGTGAATGATACTCCTCTCTCCACAGGACTTCTAAAAATAAACAGGGCGGCGGTTGCACCATGCCTTGCTTGCTGGAAGCGCTTCCTGGAGACCCCCAAGTTTATTACTTCTATGCAGTCTTTCTGCAGCCCCCAACACTCAACTCCTTTTTACTTCCCCACAGGCCTGAGGTCTTCCTCCTGCTGCATTTCCCTTTGGTGATTCTTGGAGTACATTGCAATGGTGGCAAATGGCCACACACCTGCCATTAGAATTCATTGATCATGTTTCTCTATCCATTCATGCTTATCACGGTGAATGACATGTATATTTACAAAACCTTGTCAACAACTGACTTTCCTGCTTTGTTTCTTTCAGCAAATGTTTTTATTCATTTTGTCCATTACCTTTTTGCAATGACTCTATTCTTAAACAAAAATATTTTTTCATTGCATTAAAAGCATTTAGGGAAATAGCTGTGTGTATGGGACATGCCTATAATCTCAGCACTAGGGAGGCAGAGGCAGGAAGATAACAATCTTGATGTAAACCTGGGGGACAGAGTG
Organism: Typhlomys cinereus; assembly: GCA_023101885.1. Classification (NCBI taxonomy): domain Eukaryota; kingdom Metazoa; phylum Chordata; class Mammalia; order Rodentia; family Platacanthomyidae; genus Typhlomys; species Typhlomys cinereus. The sequence goes on along the minus strand of JALPQD010000833.1, from coordinate 483,363 downwards.
AGACTCGGTCTCAAAAATTAAAACAGAAGGTCAAATGAATAAACAAGTAAATACACAATATCTTAATTAAATGAATTTAAGGAAAATCTGAGATGATGGCTCAATGGAATTAGCTATTTGCCAGGCAAGCATGAAGTTCAAATTCTCAGAGCCCATGTAAAAGTCAGGCAGGCACTGAGGCTGCTTGCAATTCCAACAATGGGAGACAGACCAGGGCAAGCTGGCTAGTAAAACTAGCCAATCAGCAAGCTCTAGGTTCTAGAGAGAAGCCTGCCTCAACCAATAAACTAGAGCACAATGAGGAAAAGCAGCAAGGTCAATTCTGGGCCTCTGCACATATATGAACCCATATACACTCACACCCACACATATCCATGTGTCCCCCATACACGCAAACATACAAACATACATGCAAAAATAGTTAAGTACATAGTGGAAAAAAATTCTGTAGTCCTACTACTTTACCCCATCCTTTATTGGTTTTTTGTTGTTTGTTTGTTTTGGGCTCATTTTCCATATATTTTTGTTTTGTTCATTTTCTTTTACATAGTGAGAATCGTAATTCACATATAATTTTTGTACCCGCTGCTTTTGGTTATTTGATGATGTAAATGTTTCTCACTGCTGTGGTTCGAATGTGGTTTCAGTGCCTCCCAAGCCTTCAAGTGTAGAAATTTGATCACCATTGTGATATGTACTAAAGAGGATGAAACTAATCCCATGGTGGTGTTAAAGGTGAGGGAGGGATCTTTGTAGAAGTGATTAGGATTTGAGAAGGTCCTCAGGTGAAGGTCTGACTGTTGAATCCTGGGGCTTTGGAAGAAGAGGGAGAAAAATCAGATACACATACCCATATGGACCCCCATCTCTTCCCATGTGGCAATCTGTTCCAACCTGGGACTCTGCTAGTAAGAAGGCCAAAACCAGAGGGTTCTTCAGTTTAGGCCACTTCAGAACTACAAGCCTTTTTTTTTTATGACTTACCCATTCTGTGGTATTGAGGTACTGAAAACACACTAATATACCCATACTACCACATCATCTTGTGTATACGAAACTAAGGATTAAAAAAAGACATGCAGGTTTCATTTGAAGACCAAAGAGTAAAAATCACAGATAGGTAAATAAAAGACTAAAGGCAATTAACCTTCCCTGTTGACAAAAGTCAGAGGCAAGGCCATGTGTTTTGATAACATCTACCTGAACAGTCCCCAGGAAAGAACAGCTTATCATAGATAGCGCTCAAAGGAGGGGTTGGGAAGCACCCCTCCTTGGGAAAGAGCATCTTCCCATGGGTTTGGAAAATGGTAATATGTAGCTACGTTGCTCATTGCAATTCCCAGAGCCTTTTCCAGAGACAAAATGAGGAAGTAGGACCTTCTTCCTGTTGAAGGGATTGTTTGGATTCCTGGCAACATTTCCTGTTTTCTTGGTCCCCCTTCCTTTGAGGTTGTCCCAGTGGGTTCCCAGTCCCACACTGAGAAGTGTTTCCCAGTGGCCCACATGCTGTCAGCCTTCCTCTGGTCGAACTTGCAACCTCTCTCGCCTCTTTGCTGAAGCTTTCCAAAGCCACATGCACCCAGTTCTCCTGTGTCTGCATGTTGGCTCTCACCACAGGCAATGAATGCCAGTGCGTACTGTGGGCTGCAAAGGCAGGGAAAGAAAGAAAGAAGAGAAAGAGAGAGAGAGAAAGAGAGAGAAAGAGAGAAAGAGAGGAATGAAAGAAAGAAAAGAAAAGAAAAGAAAGAAAGGAAAGAAGGAAGGAAGGAAGGAAGGAAGGAAGGAAGGAAAGGAAGGAAGGAAGGAAGGAAGGAAGGAAGGAAGGAGGAAGGAAGGAAAAAAAGAAAGAAAAAAGAAGAAAGAGAAAAGAAAGAAAGAAAAAGACTTTTGAATCAAAATCTCCCAGCGGCTCCTCCATTCTCTTCTGTCTTGACAGAAGACAGAAAGACAATGATCCTGTGGGGTTGTAGGACTAATAGAACAAGTGTCTCACTTTACCGGCCCAGTTTCCTTATTCACTAAGAGCAACACACATTTTCCATCCCACCTCCTCTTTACTATGAAGAAAAAGAAAACATTACTGATTACCTCACTATTTGCACCAAAGTTTAGTATATACATAGTTTTAAAGACAAACTAATTTTCACATATTACCAGTTTAGAAAAAAAAAAAAAAAGCAATTGTCCATCCTCCCTCCCAATCCTCAACTGTTAGAGGAACTTGCTTTCAATGTTTTAGGTTATCTTATAATCTTCATTCTTCTAGTAGCTATGTCTTAATTTTTTCTATTGACTTTCTGCTATTAAAGTTAGAGATTTAACTTTTACCCCTGTCCATAATCCCCTACCATGTGATTCTTGGGTTTCTGTAAGTTTTAGATTGATACTCAATATTTGCATTACTATGACCAAATAAATACTGTTCTTACCTGTGTTGCAAATAAATATTGTCAGGTTCTCCTCTCCTCAAAAATGTTTTACTGTCCTTGGCATTAGTGTTTGCGTGCATTCAGTCACTGACTGAATCCATCTTCTTCCTCAGATGTTGAGCTCTCCTCCTGGTACAGTTAAATGAATTTGGTATTCTATGCAGTTCTTGGATAAGAGTCATTTCGGCGGCTCTACAGTCTTCTAAACTGATCCTTTCTCAACTGATTTGGTCGTCAGGCCTCCAGAGGCCTCCTGGGTCTCCCTTAACTACATCCGAGGAGCGCCTTCATTTCTGTGCGTGTGGACTAGTTTCCGGATTCCATCTCTTTCTGTTTCTTGATGTACACCACTGTTTTAGTGGAGCACACCCTCCAGGAGATTCCCAAGAGAGAAGGCAGAGGAGATGAGAGTGTTATGGGTATAGATCCAAGCTGTTATTTCCTTCCCTGGGCTCACTAGACGACCTGACTACATCCACGTCTTCTAAAATCCCAGCGTTCACATCCTTTAACCTAATCCTTTTTTCCTAGTTACCAAAGGCTTATTGAGGAAGTGTTTCAAAATTAACTGGCTTTTTCCCTGGAGCAGCTTTTATCTAAGGATCATCCAGAGATTAAAAAAAAAAAAGACAGATCCTTTAGCTAGGAAGATGATAACTCTGAAGCACAATGTGTGTGGTGAGGAGTGGGGAGGCCTGTGTGTGTATGTGTGTGTGCACGTGGAGACCAGAGATTGATATTGATGTCTTCCTCATTATGGTCCATCTTATTTTATTTATTTATTTATTTATTTATTTATTTATTTATTATTTATTTTATACAGCATCATTGGGGTGCAATGGGGTGCTCAGTCATGAAGAAATATACGGAAGCCTGAGGCTGACATTGAGTGTGTCTTTCTCTATTATCCTCTGTGTCGTTCATCACCTTCCACCTTATTTATTTTGAGGCAGGGTATCTCTTGGAACACAGTGTTTTGAGTCAATTGGCTGGCCAGTGTAGCCCTTGATCTACCTTCTTTTGCCGCAGTGCTGGGGTTACAGACTTCACCTGCAGACCCAGCGTTCCCCTGGATATTGGGAATCTGAATGTCTCCCAGCAAGTACTTTGCCCACCGAGCCACTTCCCCGGCCCCCTCCAGAGTCCCCAGTACCTTGCTGGGTGAGATGCTTCTCTCACTTTAGCCCGGCAGATCCTCAGTGGCATCGCCTCTCAAGGAAACTACTTTTGCCCTCAGGTTTGTACTGTCCATTCTAAGTGTTTACCTTGCTGTCTGTTTTCCAAATGTGAGTGGTTTCTTTTATTTGTTTGTTTCTGCTATCAGGTTTAAATTTTAAAAAATGGTATCTGAAGATTCTTTTAAAAATACTTTCTGTTTTTATTTTGTGTGTGTGCTATCTCCCTTGTCTTTTGTCATTTAAAATATTTTATGTGCATATTTATGAAGGAGAGAGACAGAGACAGAGAGAGGTCAGTCAATGGCATACGTGTGGAGGCCAGAGGACAACTTTTAGAAGTTGGTACTTCCCTTCTACCATGTGTGCTCCAGGTATTTACTTGCCTTGTGAGTAAAGGCACTTTTACCTGCTGAGCATTCTCTTGGGTCCAACTTTTTGTTTTCTTTGTCAAAGATGCTGTTCTTTCCAAATTATCCAAATTATCACCCCCTCTATCAAAACCTCCAGGAAAGCTTCACTAACTTTCAGGGTGGCGATTGTATCATCTTGAGCCAAAGTAGTTTCAGTGAACTAAGTATATGTGAAAGTAGCCTATGATGGTGTGAGATAACCTATGCAATTCTTGTTCATTGTTAAGCTGTCTACTTTTGCCTCTTTCAAAGCACCTCTTCATGTACCTAAGACAACTGAAAAACCAGAAAATAGAATTTATAAGGAAAAAAAGAGAAAGCCAGAGTGCCTTGCCCTTAGATATTATGACCTTGCATGTGTGTTTGAATCTGGTTCAAGATGATATCCTTGTGCCTTACTGAACTTTTGAGCTTTTAGTTAGTTATACAACAAGTTATGAATAGATATATGACTAGATTCATAATATTGATTCCCTCATTTCCTGTCCCTCTTCTAGCTTTTCTGTAATTTATCATGGACCTTCTCAGACTTATAAAGTACAAAAATTAAGTGAATTCACCCAGTATGAATTTAAAATCCAGGCAAGTAATGAAGCTGGTGAAGGACCACTGTCTGACATCTATTCTTTCACCACAGTAAAAACCCCACCAGCTGCACTTAAAGGTAAGTAAATGTACTGAACATTGCACTGTGTAAGAGTCCCCATATTTAGGAGTAGCTGGAAAATACTATATTGAATTAGCCCAGGCTCTGAAAGACTACATATACTCTATAATTTTATATATGTACATTAGGTTAGAGTAGGTGGGAGTTGAGACCAAAAATTAGAAAGTAGTCAATGAGTATAGGTGGAAAAAAAGAGGCTTCAAGTAAGGGATATGGGGAGGATAATAGAACACATGCAATACCAAAGTGGAAGGGGAAATACTGGGAATCAAAAGTTATGAGTAGAAATGAGGGGTCAGAGAGATGGGGGAGAAGCAGGAAATGAAGGAATCAACCAAAACTAAGTATGTATAAAATTTACTCTAATGAAACCTTCACATCGTATGCATATTAGAAAATAAAATTTAAATTCTGAAAATTGGTGGTAATCATTTCAAAATTTCAGTAATATACCAGATGCAGATAGTAAATGATGGATTTGAAGAACTAGAGAGATTTAACCAGACTTTCACAATTAATACTTTCAAGATACTTATCATATGATCCAGGCATCTACTCTACAACCACTAACATTGTTTAGTTTTGTTTTTCAGGCGATGTTCATATGGAGTAACTTGGTGTGTGTGTGTGTGTGTGTGTGTGTGTGTGTGTGTGTGTGTGTGTGTGTGTGTGTGTGTGTTTGCATGAGGATAGGTCCATGTGTGTAGGGATGTTATGTACAGGAATGCCTGTGGAGACCAAAGGTGTTATCAGGATCATCCTCACCTACTTTTTTACCTTATTTTGTGACTCTGATTCTCTAATTGATTCTAGAGCGTGTCATTAGAATTAATCTAGCTAGCCAGCCATCTTACTCTGAAGATTTCCAACTCCACCACTCAGCATTTTTACATGGGATGTGGTGATCCAAACTCATGTATCTTTTGCTTGCAAGGTGAAGACTTTAATCACTGAGCCATCTCCCCAACCCCACAACTACTTTCAAAAAATTCTTTTAATGTTCCATACATTAAATAGCCAATTTGTTATATTTTCACACTTTACTCCTCAATCCCATTGCCTTTCTTTTCATCAACTTTTTTCCTCCCTGCCAGTCTCCCTCTTATTTTTATGTCTTTTTGCATGAGAAGACCAGTGAGTTTCATCAGGGTTGCCTTTGATGGCATGTGCTATTTACTGGAGCATGAATTGTGTATTAGTGGGTACACCCTTGAGGAAAGCATCCCCCACCACCAATCAGCATTGACTGTCACCAGTCTCTGAGGGAGGTGTGGAGTCACTTGAGATTTTTTTCCCCTTCCTTGATGAAATGTTGGTAGGATAATTCCCGTGCATGTCTTGTGGAAATACACATAGTTACAGTCAATTTATGGATACAACCACCCTGTCATCCACAAGATAATATCTGGCCACACTCCTGCCCCTTCAGGCTCTCACAATGTCACCGCTGAGTTTTCCACAATGTTCCCTGAGATACAGAGTCCTTTGGGAATATTACCAAAAGTAGTATAGCTGGATCATATGGTTGTTCCATTTTAGCTTTCTGAGGAACCTCCATACTGATTTCCAAAGTGGCTGTACTAGTTTACACTCCCACCAATAACGAAGAAGTGTTCCCTTTTCTCCACATCCTTTTCAACATTTGTTGTTGTGTTCTTGATTTTAGTCATTCTGACTGGGGTAAGATAATATCTCACAGTAGTTTTAATTTGCATTTCCCTGATGACCAGAATTCAACAGCTTTTAAAGTATTTCTTTGACATTTTAATTTCTTTTTCTGGAGTCTCTTTTTAGTTCCATGGCCAATTTTTTTAAAGAAATGATAAAACTTTATTTTCAAGGTCAAAAATATTGTAATTAGTCATTCACAAAAGCTGAATTTTTGTTTGGTTTTTTTCATGATTGATTGTCACACATCCCAATAAAACCTAGAATGTAACATTAAAACTACAATTCCAAATATCTACTTTGAACAGTACCTAAAGTTGTTTGCTTTTTGGTGTTTAATTATTCTAAATCTTTGTATAATCTAGAGATTAATCCTCTGTCAGACATACAGCTAGCAAGATTTTTTTCCCATCTTGTGGGTTGACTTTTTCTATGATTAACAGCTTCCTTGTTTATTATTTATTCATTTTGTGTGTGTGTGTGTGGGTATCTTTTCCTAATGTTCTTATATATTCATGTGTCCCATTTTTCTGAAATGTTGAGACTTTACAACATGAAATGAAGATCCTGTCTCACATTCCTTATGCAGTTTCTGTAATCCTAAAGTAAAATTATTTGTATATTAAGATGCTTCAAAATGCATATTATATCATATAAATACAGTGTATATTATTCTATAAGAGACAAAAAATTATAAGATTTGTCTCAAAAATTAAGGATACATTATTAATTTGTAGTTTGGATCAAAGTTTTATTATAATCATGATACTTACAGTTATGTATTTCTTATGTTAGTTCTACACCAATTACCTTTTAAGGGCTATGGAGCTGTATGAATGGTTTTGATATACTTAAAATTATCTAGGAAATATAGAACACTCTAAAATGAAATTTTCTTCTTTCAGCACCTAAATTACATCAGGTGAATAACAAGAGTTGTGAGATCAAATGGGATTCTTTGGAGCCCATAAAAGGAGATCCCATTGTTTATAGTCTTCGAGTCACATGTGGAAAGCGAGCTGAGCAAGTAAGTACTTTGAAATTTAGTCTTTACAGTTCTTCCAGGCACAAAGACACGTGGGCCTGTAATTCTGATATTTGAGAGGTAAAGGTAGGAGGATCAAAAGTTCAAGGTCAACCTTGAATAAATAGCAAGTTCAAAGCCAGCCAGAGCTACATGATGCACTGCCTCAACAAAAAGGGCTGTGGGGGTAGCTCAGTAGTGGAGTGTTTGCCTAGAACACATACAGTTCTGGGTTCAAGCCCCAGTACCACATAAACTAGTGTGGTGGTGCATGCCAGTAATCTTAACATTTTAGGAGATAGAATCAAGAAAATCAGTCATTCAAGATCATCCTCAAGTACATGGATAGTTTGGGACTGGCCTAGAATACAGGAGATCCTACCTAAAAAAGGAAGAGAAAGAAAAGAAGAGAGTAGAGAAAGAAAGAAAGAAAGAAGAAGAAGAAAGAGAGAGAGGAAGAGAGATAAAGAGAGAGAAGAGAGAGAAGAGAGAAAGAGAGAGGAAGAGAGAGAAAGAGAAAGAGAGAGAAGGAAGGCATGAGGAGAAGAAGGAAGGACCGGAGGAAGGAAGGCCGGAACGGAGGAAGCTGCGCAGTAGAACTGCTTTCAACGACCAGCCTTCCTTCTTCCTTACAACGTCAGAGCCTATCCGACTCCATCCATTTTGCGTGCTTTCTTTAGTTCTTGTGGCCTTCCGCCCTCCGACTGACGCCTCCCCATCCCAACCCTGCCCTCCCTGTTTTTCTTTTTCGGCTTCTTCTCTCATTACTTGCAATCCGTTCCATCCTCCTTATTCCCCTCTACTCGCCCTCGCCTGTTCTTCCATTTCTTTTTCCAGCTGCTGTCTCTTTCTCTTCTTAAGTTTCTCTTTATCTCTTTTTGTCTCACCGTTCCCCTTGTCCTTTTCTTTTTTACTTCTTCTTGCTTCCTCCCTCATTTATCGTTTAGTACCCAAATTATTATTTTTCTGATTCAACTGACCACAATCCATGATCCAATTTCAAATACAATGCAATAAAACTTTAGCAGTTATAGGTGTTTCCTGTCCCTTACATTGAACAAAATCTAAATAATACTAAATAATACTAAATCCTCTCAGAACATTACACAGTACAATTTCAGTTGTGTTGTGAATACATTCATGAAATAAATGAATTCTTATTTTTCTTGTTGTAAAGAATGATATGATATATTGTTTTATTCCACAAGAAAATAAAATTGTCACTTGACTCCTCTTTTTTTCCCTTAGGTATACAAAGGACCCAATACAGCATTTTCCTTTTCCAACTTTCTTGCAAATTCCCAATACCGCTTTAAAGTCTGTGCTGGTCGTCAATATGAAAATTCCGATGGTATGCAAGAACTTTGGGGACCCTACAGCCCCTACACACTTTTTGTGACACAGAAGCACCCGTCAGGGCATGGGAAAGGCAATGGTGGTAAAGGCAAAGGCAACCACCATGAGAAAGATGAAAAGAACAAGACCGAGATGAACGATGACACATTCGTTCTGACCCTTTTGATAGGATTTGCACTTATAGCCATTTTTTGTGCTGTTGCAATTCAATACTTCCTAATCAACTAGTATATTATTATCCATCTTATCTATTTCAGGAAGTTTTCAGGCAAATTACATCACATTTATAAATTAATCAATTCCAACTCATACAAGAAAGATAAAATTATTGGTAGAAACTAAAAAATACTGCCTTAACATTGAAGAATTTTTACTGAGACTATAAAGAAATATTTTTAAGGAAATAGGTTTATTTTCAATATCATAATTTTATCAACAAAACAACAAAGTGTTATGTAAAACCAAAACCTCTCATGAGAACTATTTCCTGCCTTAATTTTTCAAATGAACAGTTTAAGAACTTTATAGAATTATGAGGCAACAATAGTATTTTGGAATTTATTTAGATCAAAATACAGAAGATCATTTCTACATCTTAACATCCATTTGAAAGAATAAAAAGTTATCTACCAAACTTCTGTGCTCTAATTTTTTCAAAATAATGTATTCAGCTATTGATTTTCACCTTGATACTCTGATAATAGGAAGACACCTGGGTTGATTAGAACACTACTGCAATAGGAAATGAGAGAAATGGAGGAATTAGGAATGAAGGAAGAAAGAAGCTTTTTTTTGCACACGCTCACACGTGTGTGCGTGTGTGTGTGTGTGTGTATCAGAGGACACTGTGCGCCTGAGGAGACCCAAGAGTGTCAGAATTCACCCTGGATTGTGCTACCTCCTCTTTGCTTTGCTCTGGAATATTCGGGGCTCTGCCTTACAAGGCAGGAAGTACAGGCCACTGTCATTTCTACATGGGATTCAGGATACGAACTCAGGAACTTCTGCTTTCAAGGCAGAGGCTTAGCCCCTGAATCATCTCTCCTGCCCTAAAGAACCCTTTTATACCATTAGAAACTCTTTTAAATATGTCTTGTGCTGACTCTAGTCAGTATTGTTAGCATCACATCTGTGTATATTCATATTTAATATGGTATGTTCAGGTCATTTTTTCTCAAATAGATTCACATACATTCCACATGAAGCCTCTCACCTTTGCTCCTGCAGTTCATCTTCTCGGAGCTTTTCTAACAATCTTGCAAGAAACTTACTACCTGTAGTAGATAGCCTAAAAGGTTGCTGATAAATTCACCATCAAACAGCTTAAGGAACAAGGGATTTATTCTCTTATGATAGTCTAATTACAGTTCTTAGTCCACCTTGGCAGGAGAACATGAACCATCACCAAAGGGCTGAAGGAACTGGCCATGCCATATCCACGTAATAACTGAGACAGGGACGATCCTCACTTGCCAGACTGACATGTCTGGCCAAGTATACACAAGGATGCCAACTTCCTCAACCAGCTCTCTGTATTTTATTCACCTGTCTAGGGCCTAGTTCCACCCCCCATGGGCTGGGTATGACCCAGCAACCAGGTTCCCTCTGGGCTTAACTACAAGTTACCTACAACCATCTAACTTGTTGACACTTGTATCTAACTATGACACTGCCTTAATGGAAAATGTTTGAAATGCTATCTCCTATTTCAATGGTTTTATCAATGTGTTAAAACGGAATGTCTTAAATTCAGTATAAAAATGTACAATTCTTGTGGCCAGTTACAATTTTGACATTTCTTAGGGTGGAGAGATAACTTAGGGGTTAAGATTCTGCCTCACAAGCTGGAAGGACCTGAGTTCAGATCCCAGATCCCATGTAAAAACATCAGGCAGAAATGGTGGTGGCCTACACTTCTAGTCCTGGAAAGGAGAGCCTGGGAAACTCCAGAGCAAAGCTAAGAGGAGGTAGAACACTACGGGGTGATACCGGAAATCATCCTTGGGCCTCCACAGGCAGAGGCAGTTCCCTCTGATACACGCAGACTCAAACAAATACATATATGCAAAATAAATTTTAAAAAATTTTTTCCTTTATTTCTTTGTGTGGGGGTGTGTGTGTATGTGTGTCAGAGGGTACTGTATGCCCCTGTGGAGGACCAAAGGTGACTTTAGGAATCTTCCTGGATTTCTTCTACTTCCTTTTTGCTTTAGTCTAGGATTTCCCAGGCTCTGCCTACCAGGGCCAGAAGTGCAGGCCACCACCGTGTCTGCCTGGCAATTTTACCTAGAACCTGGGATTTAAACTCAGGACGTTCTGCTTGTGAGCTAGAGTCTTAACCCCTGAGCCATCTCTCAAGCCCAATAAATAAATTTTTTTAAATAGAAAACACAATTTTGACAATTCTTGACAAACATTGGGTTTCATTGTTATGGAGTAAACAATATAAAAGTTCTAGAATAAGCAGTATTATAAAAGTACATTTTGATGGACATTGGCTCAGACTTGCCTAAGCACTGTGACTCTCATCATGTGGCAGGTATTTATTTCCACTAACAAAAGAACGCTGTTTAATTCACCATAAAAATCACAAGCACAATTGTGCATGCATTCTGTTTGAATTCCCAAACTAGCCTGAAGCCCTTGCAATAGGTCGCATTGCAAAAGCCATGACTGTTAAACAGTATTGCAGCATCATTCACAATAACCGAGATACAGAATCAATCTAGGTGTCCATTGATTAAAAAATGTGATTGACATGTTTACATGACAATATTTTTCATCCATAAAGAAGCAGAAAATTCTGTCATTTGCAGCAAAATTGAATGAACCACAGGACATTGTCTTAAATGAAATAAGCCAGATGCAGAAAGATGAATACTACAGTTCTCACTCAAATGCAAAAACTTAAGTCAGTTGGATTATAAAATACTGATTAATAGAGGTTGAATAGGGAAAGAGGAGGGAAAAATAAAGGTTAAAGGTTACCAAAACAGAAGAAGTCTGTTGCCCCAACCTGGACCAAGGCAGACTCCCTGCTCTCAGATAAATACCCTAGACCACGCCCCAGGCCCCAAGTCACTTGTGCATCCCACCAGCAGCCAGAGTAGCAGTCAATCTGCTCTGGCACTGGGGAAGGCCCCTAGGCCATGCCCCAGGTCCCAGGTGATCTGCGAGCCACACTAGACATTCCACCCTGCTGCCCCTGACCGGACCAAGGCAGACACCCTGCTCCTCAGGTAAGGCCCAAAGACCATGCCCCATGTCACCTGCATGCCCCACCAGCAGCTAGAGTGGCAGCCAGTCTGCTGCATTGAAGAAGGTGCCCTGCTGCCCGGAACCAGACCAGAGTGGACTCCCTGCTCCTTAGAATTCAACCAGCCCAGAGAAAACCCAAACAGAGCTCTAGGGGACAAACACCATACAACTGAAGTCCTCTAAAATCATCCCATCACATGGGAGAGAATCTTCACATCCAACTCAAAGATAAATACTTTTTACCATCTTGTTCCTCTCAATTATTAGTCACTGTAGTTTAACATCTCCATATAGCCACCCAAAAACACATCTGGGACTATACCATTCATCCTCACATATTACCAAGGAAATAAACCGAAAAAGTATACTACCATACTAATCTTCACTCCCTGTCTACTAAACCTGACCTTACTGATGTACTCATAGTCTAATAGCCTCATCTAGGAAATAACAACAGATAAGTGTACCCAACTCCAAGGCATATACTAGTAATAACTGCTCAAGGGTAGTAATACTGTATAATTCAGTTCAGTCAAAAACATACAGAAACAAAAAGAAGGTCTTAAGAGATAAAACAACAGTGCCCAGGTCACAGTACAAATCCATGAGAAACAAAAACCAAGACAACAAATCTCCTACCAAAAGAATTAACTGAATAATGATAGATTCCAACCAGAACAAAATCACAGAAAATAGCCAACAAAGCCATACCCAAGATAATGATTTTCAAAGCCTGATTTTTACTATGATCAATACTATGAAAGAGGAAATCCTGGAGGAGTTAAATAACTGCATCAGCCACTTTGAACAGGAACACAACAAGCACTTGGAGGACATGAGATAAACAGTTGAAGAAACAAAAATAGGCATAGAGCAGTTAAAACAATCTCAAGCAGAGTTTAAAATTGAAATAAAAGACAAGTTATCTTCAACCCAGAACTCAACAGAGTCTTATCCGCAGAACTAATGAAGCAGAAAATAGAATATCAGATCTTGAAGACAAAGTGGAAGAAGTAACCAGTTCAATGGAAGAGGTTGTTAAAGCCAAAAAGATACTTGAGAAGAATATTCAAGAGTTATGGGACACCTTGAAGAAGCCTAACATGCACATTCATAGAATACCAGAACAAGAATCCCAAAATACCACACCTGAGGAAAATTTCTCAAATTATCGTAAAGGAAAACATTCCTCATCTAAAGAAAGAGAGGTGCATCCAAATCCAAGAGGCATTCCCCACCCCAAACAGATATGAACAAAATAGAAACTCACCAAAACAAATAATAGTCAAAACACTCCACATACAAGATAAGAAAATGTGCAGAGAGCTTCAAGGGGGAAAAAAAGTCAATTTTAAAGTTAAACCTACTAAAACAACAAATGATTTTTCTTTCTTTTTTTTTCCACTCATAAAACCTTAACAGGTACAACGGTCAACCCCTCCCTCCAACCCCCATCCCCTGTGCCCCCCTCCCCTTCCCTTCCCCTTCCCATCCCCCAGTGCCTCCCCTTCCCATCCCCGGAACATCCTTTAATGTGCATGCCAAACTCTCCTCTAGGTCGTCCTCTCCGATGAGATGCAAGGACCCAGTGGCATTTCCCAGAACCCTTTCCTGTGTTCCCGTTAAGCATAGGAACACTACTGTGACTGTCAATCCCTTGCCTCCCAGGATCCAAGTGCCTTTAGTAAATGCTAGACTTTGTGGGGACGATAGTGTGTTGGACATTGCGAAGGGCATGAAAAGTCCAATTATGATTCCTTGTGTGGAGTATCTTGTACATCATTGCTCCTCCCATCCTTGTGCTCTTACAATCTTACCACCTCCTCTTCCGCAAATTTCCCTGAGCTTCAGGATGGGGAGAGATTAGGCTGGCCTAGTTCCAGGTGGTTAATATAGAGTCTCTGATGTTCTGGATTATGGTTTGTTGATTTTTTTTTTCAGTTAACAAATGATTTTTCAATGGAAACAGTAAAAGCAAGAAGAGCTTGGAGAGACGTACTTCAAGTATTGAATGAACACAAATGTTAATCCAGGCTGACATACCCAGCAAAACTATCAGTCATGATCGAGGGTGAAAGAAAAATTTTTCCCCGCCCACCTGCCCGCCCAACCGGGACAAGACTCGCTCCAGGTCCTCCATCCCAGGTGAGTCCCACCACCCCCAGGTAGCCCCTTGTCCCAGCTCCTCCCACCAACCAGCCTGAGCGACACCCAGGCTGCCTCCAGTTTGCCTGGACCACGCCTGGGGCTTCAGCCCCTTTGTTCCTCCCGCCCGCCTGCATACCCGACCTGGACAGGACTTGCTCAAGGTCCTCCATCCCTGGAGCTTGGGTGGGCCACTAAGCCGGGTCCCAGGTCCCAGGTGAAGAATTCTGCCATCACCATCAGCCCCTCTGCTCCTCCAGCCCACCAGGGACCCATGCTCGTGGTCCACGGAAGACATGATGCTACTCAGAATTCAACAGAGTCCAAAGGAAACTCAAGCAAAGCTCTAAGGGACAAAGGCCATACATCTGAAGTCCTCTAAAATCATCCTAACACATGGGAGAGATTCTTCACATCAAGTCCAAAGATAAATAAACCTCTTTTTTTACCATACTGCTCCTTTCTAGTATTAATCACTGTAGATTAACTTTTACATACAGCCACCCCAAAAATATATACAACTCTAGGGATTATGCCACTCACCCTCACATATCACCAAGATACTAAATAATAAAAGTGCACTAACACACTAATATTCACCCCCTGTCTACTTAACCTGAATAAACTAATATACTAACAGCCTAATAGCCTCATCTGGGAAATAATACTAATAAAAGACAAACATACCCAACTCCAGGGCAAACACTAGTAATAAGTGCCCAAGAGTAGTAATACCAACTAAATCAGTTCAGTCAAAAACACACAAAAACTGAAAGGCCTTAAGAAACAAAACAACATTGCAGGAGCAGCAAAACTGCAAAAGAAAATCAACAAACCACAATCCAGAACTTCAGAGACTCTATATCAACCACATAGAATTAAGCCAGCCTAATCTCCCCCCATCCTGAAGCTCAGGGACATTTGCGGAAGAGGGGGCGGTAAGATTGTAAGAGCAAAAGGATGGGAGGAGCAATGATTTGAAGATTCTCCACACTAGTTAGGGCTGAAGCAATCATAAAAGGACTTTGCATGCCCTGCGCAATGTCCAACACACTATTGACCTCACAAAGTCTAGCATCGGCTAAAGGCACCAAGATCCTTGGAGGCAAGGGATTGACAGCCACAGTAGTGTTCCTATGCTTAAGGGGAACACGAGAAAGAGTTCAGGGAAATGCCACTGGGTCCTTGTACGTCATCGGAGAGGAGGACCAAGAGGAGAGTTAGGCATACACAATAAAGGACTCTCTGGGAATTGAAGGGAGGCACTGGGAGATGGGGAGGGAGAGAGGGGGAGACCACCATGGGGAGGAGGGGGGGAGGGAACTGGTCTACCTATTAAGTTTGTATGAGCGGAAATAATAATAAAAAATGTTAAAAAAAAAAAAAAGAAACAAAACAACAATGCCCAAGTCAAAGCGCAGATCCATGAGAAACAAAACCCAAGAAGACCAATCTCCCACCGAAAGAATTAACCCCATAAAGATGGATTCCAACCAAAACAAATTCAGACCCAAAGCCAGACCCAAGATAAAGACTTTTAAAGTATGATCATTACCATGATCAATACTATGAAAGAGGAAATCCGGGAGGAGTTAAACAACCGCATCAATCACTTTGAACAGGAACACAACAGACGCTTGGAGGAGTTGAGAAAAACAGTTCCAGAAACAAAAATAGGCATAGAGCAGTTAAAACAGTCTCAGGCAGTTTAAAATCGAACTAAAAGACAAGTTATCTTCAACCCAAAACTCAACAGAGAGTCTTATCAGCAGAACTAACAACAGAAGAAAATAGAATTTCAGATCTTGAAGACAAAGTGGGAGAATTAACCAGCTCAATGGTAGAGGTTGTTAAAGCCAAAAAGATACTTGAGAGGAATATTCAAGAGATATGGGACACCCTGAAGAAGCCTAACATGTACATTCATAGAATAGCAGAACAAGAATCCCAAAATACCACACCTGAGGAAATTTTTCAAATTATCATAAATGAAAACTTCCCTCGGTCCCCTTTCGCCACACCCCCCCCCCCCCCCGCTCCGCCGGTCGGGACGCGTACGCGAGATCCAGCCGGGCTCTCACCGCGCGCTCTAGGACCCCCAGGTCAACCCACAGGGACCCGGCTCTGACTCCCGCCATCCAGCCGGAGCCGCGCGGGGGCCGAGGGACGAGGAGGACCTCCCCCTGCGCCCGGGCCCCGCCCCAGCTGCCCTCGGGTTAAATAGCTCCACGCCGACGTGCCCATCGACCCCTTTCGCCACACCCTCTCCCCCCCCCCCCCCCCCCCCGCTCCGCCGGTAGGGACGCGTTACGCGAGATCCAGCCGGGCTCTCACCGCGCGCTCTAGGACCCCCAGGTCAACCCACAGGGACCCGGCTCTGACTCCCGCCATCCAGCCGGAGCCGCGCGGGGGCCGAGGGACGAGGAGGACCTCCCCCTGCGCCCGGGCCCTGCCCCAGCTGCCCTCGGGTTAAATAGCTCCACGCCGAGGCGCCCATCGTCCCTTTTCACCCCACACCGCTCCGCCGGTCGGGACACGCGCGCGTTCCACCTGGGCCTCACCCCACGCCCTAGGTGAGTCCCCGTTCGGGCCCCGCCCACCAGTACCCCAGGCCTAGTAATTCAGTTTAGTGAAATTGAGAGATCTTAAGAGTTAAAATGACAATGCCAAAGTCAAAGTGCAAATCCATGAGAAGCAACACTCAAGTAAACAAATTTCCCACTGAAGAAATTAATCCCATAATGTTAGATTCCAACAAGAACAAACCCGCGGAAAAAGGCCAAGAAAGCCTGACCCAGGATAACAACTTTCAAAATATGATCATTACCATGTTCAATACTATGAAAGAGGAAATCCGGGAGGAATTACATAATCGAATCAATCGCTTCGAAGAGGAACACAACAGACATCTGGAGGAGTTGAGAAAAACAGTGCAAGAAACAAAAAGTGGCATAGAGCAGTTAAAACAAACTCAAGCAGAGTTTAAAACTGAGCTAAAAGACAAGTTATCTTCAACCCAGAACGCCACAGAGAGTCTTATCAACAGAACTAATGAAGCAGAAAACAGAATTTCAGACCTTGAAGATAAAGTGGGAGTACTAACCAGCTCAATGGAAGAGGTTGTTAAAGCCAAAAAGATACTTGAGAGAAATATCCAAGAGATATGGGACACCCTGAAGAAGCCTAACATGCGTATTCATGGAATACCGGAGCAAGAATCTCAAAATACCACCCCTGAGGAAATTTTTCAAACGATCATCAAGGAAAACTTTCCTCATCTAAAAAAAGAGAGGCCCATTCATATACAAGAGGCATTCCGCACCCCAAACAGATATGACCAAAATAGAAGCACACCGCGGCAAATAATAGTTAAAACACTCCACATTCAAGATAAAGAACTGGTGCTGAGAGCTTCAAGGGAGAAAAAACAAGTCAGTTTTAAAGGCAAACCTATTAAAATAACAAATGACTTCTCAGTCGAAACAGTAAAAGCAAGAAGAGCTTGGAGAGACATACTTCAAGTATTGAATGAGCAAAAATGTCAACCCAGGCTGATTTACCCTGCAAAACTATCAGTCATGATCGAGGGAGAAAGAAAAATTTTCCAGCACAAAGACAACTTTAAGGGATACATGGCTACCAAACCAGGCCTTCAAAAACTGCTAGAAATGATACTCAAGCGTGAAGAAAAAAACAGGCATATCCAGGAGAACAGAAGGAAAATATAACACAATTAAAAGTGAAGCAATATACTTATAAAAGCTACTAAACATAATAAATGTCTGGAATTAACAATAGTTTCTCCATTATAACACTAAATGTTAATGGACTTAATTCACCGATCAAGAGACACAGATTACAAACTTGGATTAAAAATCACAATCCATCAATCTGTTGCCTGCAGGAAACCCATCTCACCACAAAAGATAGGCACGCTCTAAAAATAAAAGGCTGGTCAACAATTCTACAAGCAAATGGAAGCAGAAAACAGGCAGGGGTAGCCATTATGCTATCAGACAAAGTGGATTTCAAACCAAAAAAAAATTATAAGAGACACGGATGGATACTACATTTTAGTCACAGGTACAATTCACCAGGAAGATTTCACAATACTGAACATATATGCACCCAATACGGGCCCCTCCACATTCATTAAGAAAACCCTACAGCGTCTAAAGCATGAAATCAACCCCCAAACGATAATTCTTGGGGACTTCAACACCGCCCTCTCTACATGGGATAGATCAACAGGTCAAAAGCTTAACAGAGACACTTTGGAACTTAATCAAACCCTTAAAGAAATGGACCTCACAGATCTCTATCAAACTTTTCACCCACGCACCAAAGAATACACATTTTTCTCAGCAGCACACGGAACTTTTTCCAAAATAGATCACATACTGGGCCACAAAATGAATCTACACATATACAAGAAAGTTGAAATTCTAACCTGTGCCCTATCAGACCATCACGGCCTAAAGCTGGACATCCACAACACATCAAACAAGAGAAAATACACTAACTCCTGGAAACTTAACACTATGATGCTGAATGAGAACTGGATTCAGGAAGAAATTAAAAAGGAAATTCAAGATTTCCTGAAAGTGAATGATAACGAAAATACAACTTACCAAAATCTCTGGGACACAATGAAAGCTGTTCTAAGAGGTAAGTTCATAGCTCTTAATGCCCACGTCAAAAAAATGGAAACATCAGAAATAAACAACTTAACAATGCAGCTTAAAGCTTTAGAGAAACTAGAGCAATCTGATCCCAAAAGCAGTAGAAGAGAAGAGATTAGCAAAATAAGGGGAGAAATATCTGAAATCGAGACTAAGAAAACGATAGAAAAAATCAACCAATCAAAAAGCTGGTTCTTTGAAAAAATCAACAAGATTGATACACCCCTAGCTAAACTAACCAAAAGCAAGAGAGAGAAAACCCAAATTAACAAAATTAGAAATGAACATGGAGTTATCACTACTGATACCCAAGAAATCCAGAGAATTATAACATCATATTTCAAAAACTTATACTCTGTGAAGTTTGACAACACGAAAGAGATGGATGAATTTCTAAGTAAACACAACTTACCTAAATTGAATCAGGAAGTTGTGAATTATTTAAATAGTCCTATAACATATAAGGAAATTGAGGAAGTAATCTCGAATCTTCCCACCAAAAAATGTCCTGGACCAGATGGATTCAGCACAGAGTTCTACCAGACATTTAAGGAGTTAATAACACCAATACTCCTTAAACTGTTCCATCAAATAGCAAAGGAAGGAACACTACCAAATTCCTTCTATGAAGCTAATATCGTTTTAATCCCAAAACATAAGAAAGATTCACTTAAAAAAGAAAACTATAGGCCGATCTCCCTGATGAACACAGACGCAAAGATTCTCAACAAAGTCTTAGCAAATCGGATTCAAAAACATATTAAAAAGGTCATTCATGGGGACCAAGTAGGCTTCATCCCCGGCACACAAGGTTGGTTCAACATACGCAAATCAATAAATGTAATGCATCATGTAAACCAGTCCAAAGTCCAAGACCACATGATACTCTCGATAGATGCAGAAAAAGCTTTTGACAAGATCCAACAGCCTTTTATGATCAAAACACTAGAGATAGTAGGAATGGAAGGAACCTTTATCAATATAATAAAAGCTGTATACAACAAGCCCACAGCAAGGATTATGCTCAATGGGGAACAACTGGAAGCATTCCCACTTCGATCAGGAACTAGACAAGGCTGTCCACTCTCACCACTTCTATTTAATATTGTACTTGAAGTCTTAGCTGAAGCCATAAGACAAGAAAGGGACATAAGAGGGATTCAAATCGGCAAGGAAGAAGTCAAGCTATCCCTATTTGCAGATGACATGATCTTATACCTGAGTGATCCCAAAAACTCCACCAGGAAGCTCCTGGAACTAATTGAGAAGTTCAGCAGGGTGGCAGGATACAAAATAAATGTGCAAAAATCAGAGGCCTTCCTATATGCCCAGAATGAAAGAAGTGAAAAAGCCTTGAGAGAAACAATACCATTTACTATAGCCCCTAAAAAAATGAAATACCTTGGTATAAACCTAACTAAGGAGGTAAAAGACCTTTACAATGAAAACTTTAAAACCCTAAAAAAAGAAATTGCAGAAGACACCAGAAGGTGGAAAGACCTCCCTTGTTCCTGGATTGGCAGAATCAACATTGTAAAAATGACCATCCTACCAAAGGCAATATACAGATTCAATGCTATACCAATCAAAATCCCAAAGCAATTCTTCAAAGAAGTTGACCAAATAATCTCAAAGTTCATATGGAGACACAAAAGACCCAGGATAGCAAAAACAATCCTGAGTAACAAAAACACAGCTGGAGGTATTACCATACCAAACCTAAGTCTATACTACAAATCCATAGTTATAAAGACAGCCTGGTACTGGCTCCAAAATAGACACACAGATCAATGGATAAGGATTGAAGACCCAGATATAAGCCCACAAAGTTACAGCCATTTGGTCTTTGACAAAGGGGCCCAAAGAATCCAATGGAAAAAGAACAGCATCTTCAACAAATGGTGCTGGCAAAACTGGATCTCCACATGCAGAAGATTAAAGCTGGACCCGTACTTGTCACCATGTACAAGACTTAATTCCAAATGGATCAAGGACCTTGATATCAGGACAGAGACTTTAAAAACCATAGTTGAAAGGATAGGGAACTCCCTCGAGCTGATTGGGCTAGGCCAACACTTCCTAAACAGACATCCAATGGCACAATCACTGCTACCAACTCTCAACAGTTGGGATCTTGTGAAATTAAAGAGCTTCTGTTCAGATAAAGAGATTGTCACACGAGCTCAAAGGCAACCCACAGAATGGGAGAAAATCTTCACTAACCACATATCTGACAGAGCTCTACTGTCCAGAGTGCACAAAGAACTTAGAAAATTAAACTCCAAGGAAAACACTGGCCCAATTAAAAAATGGGCCCTGGAACTTCAAAGAAAATTTACCAGGGATGAAATTAAAATGTCTAACAATTATCTTAAAAAATGCTCCACTTCCTTCGCCATCAGGGAAATGCAAATCAAAACTTCCCTGAGATATCATCTCACCCCGGTCAGGATGGCAAAAATCCACAATACAAACAACGACAAATGCTGGAGAGGATGTGGAGAGAGGGGAACTCTCCTACATTGTTGGTGGGAATGCAGGCTCATACAGCCACTCTGGCGAGCCGTCTGGAGATTCTTAAAGAAATTAAAGATTGAAATGCCATATGACCCTGCTATCCCACTTTTGGGAATAACCCCCCATGCAGCAGAGGTTCGCCTCGATAGCACAAGCTCGACCATGTTCATAGCAGCACTGTTTACAATAGCAAAGTCATGGAATCAACCTAAATGTCCAACAGTTGACGAGTGGATAAGGAAACTGTGGTACATCTATACAATGGAGTACTACTCAGCCATCAAAAATGATGAATTACTGGAATTTGCTGGGAAATGGATGTCATTAGAAAGAATTATATTAAGTGAAGTATCCCAAACCCAGAAAATTAAGCGCCGTATGTACTCCCTAATAGGTGGCTCCTAGTACCAAACTCACCCAGCCCACATTGAGACACTCAAAAGTAAACCTATGAAACACAGTAATTGCAAGGATTATGAACAAGAGAGATGGGTTAGGAGGGCCACACCAGAAACAAGGAGAGAGGAGACCATGTTACAGCAGAGAAAATAGGCCTCCATCAAGGTCTGCAAGTAAGTAATGAGAAACCTGGTTAAGTTCACAGACGTTCTTTCCTGATCTCACCAGAAGGGGAGGGCATATAGTCTAGCAGATAAAAAGTAATCATTTTGCAAATGGGTGATGGACCCTTCCCTCAGGGAGGTTTCCTACTCTTATTACATCTACCCTTGAATGTGCTATTACAACAAGACTCCAGTTTAACAGCTTTTTGTCTCTGGCCAGGGGGTGACATACAGTGCCCAGCAGAATGGAGTGAAGGGAATTGCAGGAGCAGCAAAACTGCAAAAGAAAATCAACAAACCACAATCCAGAACTTCAGAGACTATATTAATCACATAGAACTAGGACAGCCTAATCTCTCCCCATCCTGGAGCTCAGGGACATTTGCGGAAGAGGGGGCGGTAAGATTGTAAGAGCAAAAGGATGGGAGGAGCAACGATTTGCAAGATTCTCAACAATAGTTGGGGCCAAAGCAATCGTAATGGGACTTTGCATGCCCTGCGCAATGTCCAGCGCACTGTTGCCCTCATAAAGTCTAGCATCTGTTAAGGGCACCGAGACCCCTGGAGGCAAGGGATTGACAGCCATAATAGTGATCTTATGCTTAAGGGGAACAAGAGAAAGGGCTTATGGAAATGCCACTGGGTCCTTATATGTCATCGGAGAGGAGGACCCAATGGAGAGTTAGGCGTATACAATAAAGGACTCTCTGGGAATTGGGGGGGAGGCACTGGGGGAAGGGGAGGGGGAGGAGGGGGGAGGGAGGGAACTGGTAAAAAATTTTAAAATGTATAATTAAATTTTTAATAAAAAAAAAAAGAAAACTTCCCTCAACTAAAGAATGAGAAGCCCATCCAAATACAAGAGGCATTCCGCACCCCATACAGATATGACCAAAATAGAAAATTGCCATGGCAAATAAGAGTCAAAACACTCCACATTCAAGACAAAGAAAAGGTGCTGAGAGCTTCAGAGAAAAAAAAACAAGTCACTTTTAAAGATAAACCTATTAAAATAACAAATGACTTCTCAATGGAAACAGTAAAAGCAAGAAGAGCTTGGAGAGACGTACTTCAAGTATTAAACAAGCAAAAATGTCAACCCAGGCTGACATACCCGGCAAAAATATTGAGGGAGACATGTCTACAAAACCAGGCCTTCAAAAAATGCTAGAAATGATACTCAAGCTTGAAAAAAAAAAAAAAAAAAAAAAAAACAAGTGTATCCAGGACAGAATTCTAGCCTGTACCTTATCAGACCACCATGGTCTAAAGCTTGACATCCACAATACAATAAACAACAGAAAATACACTAATTCCTGGAAACTTAACACTATGATGCTGAAGGAGAATTGGATTCAGGAAGAAATTAAAAAGGAAATTCAAGATTTCCTGAAAGTTAACAATAATGAAAATACAACTTATCAAAATCTCTGGGACACAATGAAAGCTGTCCTAAGAGGTAAGTTCATAGCTCTTAATGCCTACATCAAGAAATTCAGAGAATTATAGTGTCATATTTCAAAAGCTTATACTCTGTGAAATTTGACAACACAAAAGAGATGAATGAATTCCTAAGTAAGCACAACTTACCAAAATTGAATCAGGAAGTTGTGAATTATTTAAATAGTCCTATAACATGAGGAAATCGATGAAGTAATCTCGAATCTTCCCACCAAGAGGTTGTTAAAGCCAAAAAGATACTTGAGAGAAATATTCAAGAGATATGGAACACCCCTGAAGAGTCCTGGACTAGATAGATTCAGCATAGAGTTCTACCAGACATTTAAGGAGCTAATAATACCAATACTCCTTAAACTGTTCCATCAAATAACAAAGAAGGAACACTACCAAATTCTTTCTGTGAAGCTAATATTGTCTTATGTCCAAAACCTCATATGCTTAAAAAAGAAAATTATAGGCCAATCTCTTTGATGAACACAGATGCAAAGATCCTCAACAAAGTCTTAGGAATCAGACTCAAAAACATGTCAAAAAGATCATTCACAGGGATCAAGTAGGCTTTATCCCAGGCACACAAGGTTGGTTCAACACATGCAAATTAACAAACGTAATTCACCATATAAACCAGTCCAAAATACAAGACCACATGATACTCTCGATAGATGCAGAAAAATCTTTCGACAAGATCCAACAGCCTTTTATGATGAAAACCCTAGAGACAGTTGAAATGGAAGGAACTTTTGTCAATATAATAAAAAGCTTGATACAAAAAGTCCACAGCAAGGATTATACTCAATGGGGAAAAACTTGAAGTGTTCCCGCTTCCATCAGGGACTAGATAAGGCTATCCACTCTCACCACTTCTATTCAATATTGTACTTGAAGTCTTTGCTGAAACCATAAGACAAGAAAGGGAGATTAAAGGGATTCAAATCGGCAAGGAAGAAGTCAAGTTATCTCTGTTTGCCAATGACATGATTTTATACCTGAGTGATCTCAAAAACTCCACCAGGAAACTCCTGGAACTAATACAGAAGTTCAGCAGGGTGGCAGGATACAAAATAAATGTACAAAAATCAGTGCCCTTCCTATATGCCCAGAATGAAAGAAGTGAAAAAGCCCTGAGAGAAACAATCTCTTACTATAGCCCCTAAAAAATTGAAATACCTTGGCATAAACCTAACCAAGGAAGTAAGAGACCTTTAAAATGAAAACTTTAAAACCCTAAAGAAAGAAATTACAGAAGACACTAGAAGGTGGAAAGATCTGCCATGTTCCTGGATTGGCAGAATCAATATCATAAAAATGACCATCCTACCAAAGGCAATATGCAGATTCAATGTTATACCAATCAAAATCTCAAAACAATTCTTTAAAGAAATTGACCAAACAATCTCAACATTCATATGGAGGCACAAAAGACCCAGGATAGCAAAAACAATCCTGAGTAACAAAAAACCTGCTGGAGGTACCACCATACCAAACCTTAATTTATACTACAAATCCAAAGTTATAAAAACAGCCTGATACTGGCTCCAAAATAGACACACAAATCAATGGATAAGGGTTGAAGACCCATATATAAGCCCACACAACTACAGCCATCTGATCTTTGACAAAGGGGCCCAAAAAATCCAATGGAAAAAGAATAGCATCTTCAACAAATGGTGCTGGAAAAACTGGATCTCCACATGCAGAAGATTAAAACTGGACCCATACTTGTCACCATGTACAAGAATTAATTCCAAATGGATCAAGAACCTCAATATAAGGCCAGAGACTATAAAAACCTTAGTTGAAAGGGTAGGGTAACTCCCTTGAGCTGATTGGGCTAGGCCAACAGTTCTTAATTGGAAATCCAGTAACACAGTCAATACAACCAACACTCAACAGTTGGGATCTTATGAAATTAAAGAGCTTCTGTTCAGATAAAGAGATTGTAACTGGAGCACAAAGGCAACCCACAGAATGGGAGAAAATCTTCACTAACCACATATCTGATAGAGCACTATTATCCAGAGTGCACAAAGAACTTAAAAAACTAAACACCTAGGAAACAAATGGGCCAATTAAAAAATGGGCCTTGGCGAGGCTGGAGAGGTGGCTCAGGGGTTAAGCCTCTGCCTTGCAGGCAGAAGGTCCTGAGTTCGGATCCTAGACCCCACGTATAGATGCCAGGTGGAAGCGGGGGCAGCCTGCGGTTCTGGTCCTGGTAGGGGA
This sequence comes from Typhlomys cinereus, assembly GCA_023101885.1. Lineage (NCBI taxonomy): Eukaryota > Metazoa > Chordata > Mammalia > Rodentia > Platacanthomyidae > Typhlomys > Typhlomys cinereus. The sequence goes on along the minus strand of JALPQD010000833.1, from coordinate 457,785 downwards.
GAGCCTGTGAATCCCAGGGCAGAGTAAACAAGGAGGTGGAGGCAGTCCATGGTGATTCCTGAATTCGTCCGTGGTTCTACACACACACACCTACATACACACATACATGCACACATGTGCACACATGCATACACGCACAATTGAATAAATAAAAAAAATTAAAAAAAAATTAAAAACGGGCCTTGGAACTTAAAAGAAACTTTACCAAGGACGAAATTAAAATGTCTAACAAATATCTTAAAAAATGCTCCACATCCTTAACCATCAGGGAAATGCAAATCAAGACCTCCCTGAGATATCATCTGACCCCTATCAGGATGGCAAAAATTCAGAATACAAACAACAACAAATGCTGGAGAGCATGTGGAGAGAGGGGAACTCTCTTACATTGCTGGTGGGTGTGCAGGCTCATACAACCACTTTGGCGAGCCGTCTGGCGATTCTTAAAGAAGTTAAAGATTGAAATGCCATATGACCCTGCTATTCCACTTTTGGGAATAACCCCCCATACAGCAGAGGTTCACCTCGATAGCACAAGCACGACCATGTTCATAGCAGCATTGTTTACAATAGCAAAGACATGGAATCAACCCAAATGTCCAACAGTTGACGAATGGATAAGGAAAATGGTACATTTATACAATGGAATACTACTCAGCCATCAAAAATGATGATTTAATGCAATTTGCCAGGAAATGTATGGAATTAGAAATAATTATATTGAGTGAAGTATCCCAGACACGGAAAATTAGGCACCGTATGTACTCCCTAATAGGTGGTTCCTAATACCAAACCCACTTAGAGAAACACTCAAAGATAAATTTCTATAATACCTACAGTAATTGCAAAGATTATAAACAGGAGAGAAGGGGAAGGAGGGCCCCGCAAGAAACAAGGGGAGAGGGGATCATGCTACAGAAGAAATAACAGGCCACCATCATGGACTGCAAGTAACTAATAAGACAGTTGGTTAAGCTCACAGACTTTCCTTCCTGGTCACTTGCAACTGATGGGGTATGATCTTACCAGAAAGGGAGGGCATTCAGTCTGGCAGATAGAAGGTAACCATTGTGCAAATGGGAGACTGACCCCCCTCCCTCACCGTGGTCTCCTACTCTTATTCCATCTACCTTTGAATCTACTCTTATAATAAGACTCTATTTTAACAACTTTTTATCTCTGGCCAGGGGGTGACATCCAAGACCCATCAAGATGGAACCAAGGGCATATCAGGAGCAGCAAAACTGAAAAAAAAAATCAACAAACTGTAATTCAGAACATCAGAGACTCTATATCACCACCTGGAATCAGGCCTGCCTAATCTCTCCCCATCCTGAAGTTCAGGGAAATTTGCGGAACAGGGGGCGGTAAGATTGTAAGAGCACTTGGATGGGAGGAGTAATGACATGCAAGATACTCCACACAAGTTAGGGCCAAAGCAGTCATAATAGGACTCTGCATGATCTGTGCAACAACCAACATATCATCGACCCCTCAAAGTCTAGCATGGACTAAAGGCATTAGGAACCTTAGAAGCAAGGGATTAACAGCCACAATAGTGTTCCTGTACTTAAGGGGAACACAAGAAAGAGTTCTAGGAAATGCCACTGAGTCCTTACTCCTCATCAGAGAGGAGGGCCCAGAGGAAAGTTTGACATACACATTAAAGGATGCTCCGGGGAGAGGGGAGGGGGCAGTGGGAGAAAGGGAGGGAGGGGGGAAAAGGAGAGAAAAGGGGGGTATCACCATACCAAACCTTTGTCTATACTACAAATCCATAGTAATAAAAACAGCTGGGTACTGGCTCCAAAATAGACATGTAGATCAATGGATAAGGGTAGAAGACCCAGATATAAGCCCTCACAACTACAGCCATTTGATCTTTGACAAAGGGGCCCAAAAAATCCAATGGAAAAAGAACAGCATCTTCAACAAATGGTGCTGGAAAAAGTGGATCTCCACATGCAGAATTGGACCAGTACTTGTCACCAAGCACAGAAATTAATTCCAAATGGATCAAGGACCTCGATATAAGACCAGAGACTATAAAAACCCTGGTTGAAAGTAGAGAACTCTCTCAAGCTGATTGGGGCTAATCCAACAGTTCCTAAACAGAAATCCAATAGCACAGTCACTACAGCCAACACTCAACAAATAGGATCTTATGAAATTAAAGAGCTTCTGTTCAGATAAAGAGATTGTAAACCAAGCAAAAAAGCAACCCACAGAATGGGAGAAAATCTTCACTAACCACATATCTGATAGAGCTCTATTATCCAGAGTGCACAAAGAACTTAGAAAACTAAACGCCAAGGAGATAAATGGCCCAATTAAAAAATGGGCCCTGGAACTTAACAGAAACTTTACCAGGGATGAAATTAAAATGTCTAACAAATATCTTTAAAAATGCTCCACATCCTTAGCCATCAGGGAAATGCAAATCAAAACTTCCCTGAAATATCATCTCACCCTGGTCAGGATGGCAAAAATCCGCAATGCAAACAACATCAAATGCTGGAGAGGATGTGGAGAGAGGGGAACTCTCCTACATTGCTGGTGGAAATGCAAACTTATAAAACCACTCTGTCAATCAGTTTGGAGATTTTTAAAAATGTTAAAGATTGAAATCCCATATTACCCTGCTCTTCCACTTCTGCGAATAATCCACCATAAAGCAAAAATTCACCTCAATGACCCAAGCACAACCATGTTCATAGCAGCACTGTTTACAATAACAAAGTCAAGAAATCAACCCAAATGCCCAACAGTTGACGAGTAGATAAGGAAAATGTGGTACATTTATACAATGGAATACTACTCAGCCATCAAAAAAGAAGAATTAATGAAATTTGGTGGGAAATGGATGGAATTAGAAGAAATTATATTGAGTGAAGTATCCTTGACACAGAAAAGTAGACACCATATATACTCCCTAATAGGTGGACCCTAGTTCCAAACCCACTTAATGACATATTCAAAGATAAATCTCCATAATACCTACAGTAATCACAAAGATTATAAACAGGAGATAAGGGGAAGGAGGCCCCCCCAAGAAATAAGGAGAGAGGAGATCATGCTGCAGTAGAGAAAATAGGTCACCATCAAGTATTGCAAGTAAGTAGCGGACATCTGGTGAAGCTCACTCTCACTTTCCTTCCTGGGCACTTGCGACTGAGGAAGTTTGATCTCACCAATCAGGGAGGGCATAGGGACTGGCAGAAAGATGATAACCATCCTGCAAATGGGACACTGAACCCCACCCCACCCCCGCATTGCGGTCTCCTACTCCTATTCCATCTACCTTTGAATCTCCTCTTATAGTAAGATCTTCATTTAAACAGTCTTTTATCTTTGGTTAGGAGGTGACCTCCAATACCAATCAGGATGGAGCCAAGGGCGATGCAGGAACAGCAAGGCTGAAAACAACAACAAACCATAATTCAGAACACCAAAACCCCACATTAATCACCTGGAACCAGACCAGCCAAATCTCTTCCCATCCTAAAGTTCAGGGAAACTTGCAGAAGAGGGTCCTGTAAGATTGTAAGAGCCAAAGATGGGGAGGACCAACTTTATGCAAGATGCTCCACATGAGTTAGGGCCGCAATAGCCATAGTGGGACTTTGCATGACCTGTGCAATGACTGACATGTTGACGACCCCCTAGGATCTAGCATGTATCACAGGCAATAGGATCCTTAGAAGCAAGGGATTAACAGTCATAATAGTGTTCCCATACTAGGAGAAAGGGGGGGCACTCTTGGCTATGCCACTGAGTCCTTACACCTCACTGGAGTGGAGGACTCAGAGGGAAGTTTGGCGTTCACACAGGGGAATGCTCCAGGGGATGGGAGAGGAGAAAGGGGAGGCACTGGGAGAGGGGGAGGGAGGAGGGTGAAAGAAAGGGGAAGAGGGAGGGTGTAAGGGGGACTGGGGAAGGGTGGATGAAGGGAATAGGACGGGGTACCTATTGAGCTTGTATGATTGGGGAAAAATAAATAAAAAAAGAAAAAACAGAAGGAATAATGTGCATTCTAGCATATAGTGTAACTGTAGTCATAGTAGCCTAATACTCTAATTTTTTTTCAGTTTTTTTTTTTAATTTACTTGAGAGAGATAGTGCATTCATGCCGTGGAGACAAGAGGACAGCTTCTGAAAATCAGCTCTCTTCTTCCACCATGTGGGCTTTTGGGAATCACGTGCAGTTCACCAGGCTTGTGAGCAAGTGCCTTACCCTCTGAGCTCTCTCACCAACCATTACTATAGAATTTATGAGGAGTTAAAAAAGAGAACTTCAAAGGCTGCAAACTGAAATGTCAAAGAGAGAAGATATTTTGATCAGTGTATGCCGCATGCACATGTTTAAAATATCCTATTGTAGCCCATGATATATACAATTTGTGGATGTTAATAAAAAATAAAAACTGTATTAAACCCAAATTCACAGCAATAGAATTTATTCCAATGAAAGCATGAAGGAAACATTAAAGCCATGATCCACTTTCTTGGGAGCTGAAGAAACCAGATGAGAGACTTACAGTGGCTGATCTTATGAAGACAAGCACTGAAGAAGGGAGAAAGAAAAAGAAGTCGCCTCTCTGTGCACATCAGCTGAGGAGACACCTCCCAGACTGCCCACGTGAAACCCAGTACCAAGCCTGCCACCATAAGACAGTTCCAGGCAGGATCTCAGCACCTCTCCCCCCACTCCTCAGGCCAATACCCTCAGATTGAGCAACTGACTCCTGGCCAGACTGCCAGCACTGCCCCTCTCCCAAGCTCAGGAAGCAGAGAAAAGAGAAAAGAATCCACCCACTGAGGAGTACAGGAGGAAAGTCGGGGTAACATTTTCTGTTGTGACTCAGTACCAGGCTCGCTACGGTGAATTCCCAGCCTTGGCCAAAGGCCCCTGCTCCCAGGCCACATTCATAGATAAAACTTCTAGACATGCCTAAGACCAAGAGGAACCTACTCTCTCATAAGAGTGACTCTCTCAGGCCATGTCACCAAGACCAGCCACAATCCGGGACTCTGAGGGTAAGAGATTCTTGTGGGACCTGGCTTAGTTAGCATCAATCACAAATAAGAATCCGCCTCTACCAAGTGTACCCTAACCCCAGGCAGAGAGCAAAGATGAAGGAGCTAGGTGAATAGGACATGACAATGAGCACCAGAATGGATCTTGAAAGTGAATGTCAGGCTGGGGACTCAACACGGAATGGGTAATAATGGTCCAGGGACCCAGACAAGTGCCCGTGGATCCAGCCTCTAGATGTAGCTCAGTAGCAGGCAGAGACCCCACTGTATCTGTCCATTGCCACTTGCAGCCTGACCAGCATCACTTGGAGCAGGGCTCAGGGATCTTGAGCCACAAACTCAACTCAATTGCAGGTCTCTTATAGCTGGTGGGTCTTAGCATTGCACAAACATGCTGGGCCCGTCTTGGGAAGCTGTGGGCTCCAGGTTTGAATTCGCCTGGCTTCACACGTGGCCCATCACATTCCTCATTTTCAGGCAGCATCACATGGAAAGCGTTAAGTCTCCACTTGGAGAAGAAAAGGGAAGCAGATGTCCGTCCTCGCCGAGGATCACAGGACCATCCCCTCTGTGGCGATACGTAGAAGGACGCAGAATGCTGTAATGACTGACCTCGGGCCAGTGACCAGGGAACAGACATCAGGGAGGGTCCATTATCTTATCAAGTAGGAGCTTGCAAGAAGGCTACCCTTTGTAAACACTTTCCCAGAACATTCTCAAGATGCCGAGTACAGATGTGGGACAAATCTAGGACCGGGGTGCCCTCTAGTGCTCTAATAGCAAAAGTTCAGAAAAACACAAACGAAATCAGATTGTAAAAAAATTAGGAAAAAAGGTCTATATTGATTAAGAGCACATAGGGTAGACTCATCGTTGTTCCTGGTTTTAGAGAAAAGGCATTCAGTCTTTCCCTATTGAGTAATGTGTATCATATATAGCCTTTATTATTTTAAGGAGTGTTCCTTCTATTGGGATTTGTTTTTCCAATTTGTGGTGACAAGTTTTGTTATTCATGTCATTATAAATGTAATATATTTTAAGGGCGTTGATTATTCCAATCAGTGGATAGAACAGTTTTCCTTTTTGTGTCCTCTATTTTTGTTACTTTTACCATTATTTATCACTGTGTGTGTGTGTGCGTGCGCGCTCATGCATGTGCACATGTGAGCAGGCCACGGAGTGCACGTGACAGTCAAAAGAAACTTGCTCTGCAAGTTTACAGAGCAATGGAAAAGCAGTGAAGTAGACAATAATGGCCTCCGGAATGCAGAATACCAGCGACCCTGCAATGCTCACCCAGAATCAGGCCAACCTAACCTCTCCCCATCCTAAGACTCAGAGAACCTTGCAGAAGAGGAGGTGGTAAGATTATAATATAAGAACCTAAAGACGGGAATGTCCACCGTTGGACAAGACATTCTACTCAAGGCATCCAGGAACTCACTGCAATGAGACTTGTCCTTACCAGGCATGCATAAAGACTGACATACCAGCATGCAACCATACGATAGCAAGGATCTCAGGAGAGATAATTACACCCAGTGGAAACCTTGGTTGTTAGGGATGCCACAGGGGCCTGAACCGCCACAACAGTAGACAAGCCAGAGGGAACCCTGGGGCCCATAGAAGCAGAAAGTCAGGAGAGGAGGAAGGAGTGGAATGGTTTGATGAAGGGAAAGGAGAGGAATGAGAAGGAGGGGGGATGAAGGGAAGCAGGGATAAGTACTCCATATTCTTGTAAAACTAGGAAAAAAATTAAAACTTATTTAAAAAACCAACTTGCAAGAATTGGTTCTCTCCTTCTACCATATGGGCTCTGGCACACAAACTTGGTCCTCACTGAACGATCTCGACTGCCCTGTTTTGTTTTTCCGTTTTAACTCATTGGTGTATTGCAGAAGTATTTGCCTTCTTTAGATTTATTTCTAGGTAAATTTATGGATGAGACTGCTTACTTGATCTCTGTTGAAGAAAATTAACTCACTACTGGCAACATTACTGATATTATCAAACGAACTTCACATTCACAATTTTTTTTCTTTAAGAGTAGATCTCACATATCACAGGTTGGCCTTGAACTCACTATATGTGAGGATGATCTTGACCTCCTGATCCTCCTGCCTCTACCTCCCGAATGCTGGATTTGTAGGCTTGGGCCGCCATACTTGTTATGTGCAGCGCTAGGGATAAAAGCTAGGGCTCCATGTGCATGCATGCTGTGCAAGTCCTCAGAAAACTGAGCTACAACCCCAGTTTTATAGTAAGCATGTAATCACTTAAGGTGTTAATTTTTGTTTTCTTCATATGCTTAACCAGATAATATTTGATGATTTTTCAGATATACAGAAAAATCATCCTGTTCGAATAATAACACAGCTATCCTTCTGAAAGACAGTGATGGTATTAAACATTAAAGTGTCATGCAATTTGCATAAAACTACTTTTTTAAGGACTATAGTTATATTCATTGTTTGGAGGACAGAGGTGATTTTTAAATGTTAATGTATAATGCAGCTTTTATAGCACACTTTTGGGGGTGTGCTGGAGGAATGGCTCAGGGGTTAAGCCTCTGCCTTGCAAACAGAAGGCACACACAGTGCTCTCTGGTATGTACACACATAACACATACATGCATGCACCTACATACTCACACAAGCAAAAAGAGAATACTTCCTAAGGATTATAATTTTTACTAATTTTTTAGTCGGCATGCAAAATAATGGGTTTTTTATAACATTCTCCTACATATTTCTCATTGCACTTTCCTTATACATGACCCTCCCTGTCATTATGTATGTCTCTTTCCCCTCCCACTGGTTACTTTTCTCCCTCAAAATAGTCAGTCCTTCTTTTACTTTCATGACTAGGTTACTTTCATTGTATATATTTATTGAACATCTTCATATTTACTAAACAGATGTTGTTCGAATTTTTTGATAATTTTTGTGAGAGACTCTATATGGGTGTGTTAATTTCATATTCTGTTATTGCAATAAATAACCGACTCAGATAATTTAGGTTAACAGGGAGATTTTATTCATGGTCACAGTTCCAAGGTTCAGTCTATCATGGCAGGAGAGCGATCAGCAGTGACCAAGGGAACTGATCACATCACATCCACAGAAAGAGCAGAAGGTATTCAGCCAAAATGCTAACTAGCCCCCTCCATCTCTACTCAACTTAGAATACAGATTAAAGACAAGAAAACACAAAGAGATTGCTAAGAAGGCAGGAGGAGGTACAGATGGAGATGAAGTAAAAGAACACAAACAGTATGAAGTTTCAAACAGGTACAATAGAGGAAACAGTCTGAAGATGAAAGAGAGGAGGAGATGGGGGTAGGGAAAATCGACTTGAAAGACATACAATAAAGCTGCATGAAAACCTATATCATCAATATCCTACTCAAAAGCAAAACAAAACAGTAATAAAAATAGCAAAAAAATCATATCAAAAAAACAAGACTTAAACTGAAGACAGCTATATCCACCTTGAGATGCTTCACAGGGAAGACATAGATGGACATACAAAACTCCCGGTATAAAGTATGAACTAATTTTAAAGAAGCTATTGATTTTAGCGGTCCTTCCAAAGCAATTCAAGCTACTGCCACAGCTCTTGATTATCTGCTAGAACCAAGCAGACTATTGCTGAAAACAAAATACTTGTTGACCACAGAATATGAAGAAGGCAAGCTGTGCCCCCCAAAAGTAACTCCTTTCAAGCTAACCGATATAATACTGGAAGGTAATATGCAAGCCGGCAAAGAGGAAAAGCCATCAACAGTCCTACCCAGCTAGGAACCTATAAACTTCAACTTGATCCATCAAGACAAGAACAGTATTTCAGTACAATAGTGGCATAAATGGTATGGGAACAACCAACTGCTCTCAAATTGGATTTAAGGTCTATTTAAGGAAACTCACAAAAATCTGTCTGAGAGCCTTTAACTAGGGAGGGCCCAGACTCTAGAGAAGAACCTTAAACTACTGCCTCACCAGGCAAACATGGCAGCATACCACCTTTGACACACCTACCTGTAAATCAATAGAATAATGAGGATCTCACTCTGCATCCAGGAAGATTTCTCTCAGCCAAAATTGGACAATGAAGAGAACCATAACTGAGCTAAAGGTGGAACATAAGTGACTGAGGGGTTATTGACTGCAAACAGGACACCCAAAGCCTTCCCATACCCCCATGCCAAAGGTCAGGGTATGCCACAGAGATAAGGACAGAAGGTGAGAACCAGATCAAGGAGAGGGGCACTGATCAACAGTGCCATCTACACACAAAACCAGCACAACCATGAACACAATGCAACCAAGCTCACTTGTACAAGATCTACAAAAGATCGGTCCCAACATGAGAATTACCAAACAGAGAAGAAATTCAGATGTCACCACTCCCCTAGAAAAGATTATTGATGGTTAAATCTAGCCATAAAAAGAGAGCCATCATCATCAGAGGTTCACTTACTTAAGCACATATAGGAAGAAACATCCCTTGTAGGACATATACACAAGAAGGGACATTGGGAGGCTGGAGAGAGGCTCAGGAGTTAAGATTCTGCTTCACAAGCAGAAGATCTTGAGTTCAAATCCTAGATCCCACATGAAAATGCCAGGTAGAAATGATGGTGGCCTGAGAGTCCAGCCCTGGAAGGTGGAGCCTGGGAAATCTCGGAGCAAAGCAAAAAGGAGGTAGAAGCAATTCAAGATGATTCCTGAAGTCACCCTTAAGCTTCCATAGACACACATAGTACCCTAAAATACACACACACACACACACACACACACACACACACACACACACATACACACACACAAAGAAGGGACGTTGAGATAGGAGAAAAGCTTGTCCAGAAGAAGTTATCTCAGCATGAGGAGGGAGGATAAGTAGAGAAATTGGGGAAGCAAGAAAACTCCATTGTAATTTTAAACAACAATTTTTTTTCAAAGAATTTTATTTAAGAGCTGGAGAGATGACTCAGGGGTTAAGACTGTGCCTCACCATTAGGACACTTAGGGCAAGGGGTCAGACAGAGGTAGGGAAGTACCCATATCAGCAGGCCGCCTGAGAAAGGGCTTTTTGGTCTGCCATGGAGCCCTGAACCCTCATGAGAACAAATGATACAGAGGGAACCCCAGGACCTATAGAACCAAAAGACAGGAGAATAGGAGGGAATAGACTGGACCCACATAGGGAGAGGAAGGAAGGTGGGATGGAATAAAAGCAGATGGAAAGGAAAGGAAAAAAGAAAGAAAAACAAAACAAACATGCTGGGGCACATGTGTTTGCACAGATACACATACATTACACACACACACACACACACACACACACACACACACACTCACACACAGTTGCAGTTTGCTTGCATGATTGCTGACAAATGACCATCAAACAGCTTAAGGGAACAAGGGATTTATTGTCTCTTACGATAACTGGTTATGGTTCTTAGTCCATCTTGACAGAAGAGCACGCGCCAACACCAGGGTGGAGAGAACTGGCCACACCATCTCTACATAATGGCTGAGAGAGGGACAGTCCTTACTTGCCAGACCAGCATGTCTGGCCAAGTGTGCACAAGGATGCCAACTTCTTCAACCGACTCTCAGTATTTTATTCATCTGTTCAGGGCCTAGTCCCACCCACCTTGGGCTGGGCCTTCCCCATCAGCTAGACAATCTCCTATAGTTTGCTCTGGACCTAACTCAACCATTAATTCTCTACAAATGTGCCCAGAGCCAAAACCCTCAACTGTCAAGTTGACACCTGTGCCCAACTATAACACACATATATCACACATACAGCACGCACATCACATACACACATAACACACACATATAGTAGTCACACACATTACTTACATACACAAAAGTATGAGGAAGGCAAGATAGCTCAGTGGGTGAGGTATCTGCTTGCAAACCTGATGACCTGCTAGATCCCCAGAAGCATGGCATGCATGTTTGCATGTGCGTCCTTTTTCTTTTTCTCCCCCTTCTCTCTCTCAAATTAATCAATAAAAATATTTCTCCAAAGTTTTTTAAATTTTTTTATTATTTTTTATTCAATTGTGCATGTGTGTGCACGTGTATATATGTGTGTGTGTAGAACCATGGACCAATTCGGGAACCACTATGGACCGCCTCTACCTCCTCCTTGTTTACTCTGCCCGGGGATTGTCAGGCTCCGCCCTACCAGGACCAGAAACGCAGGCTGCCCCGGCTTCCTATACGTGTGGTCTAGGATCCGAACTCAGGACCTTCCGACTGCAAGGCAGAGGCTTAACCTCTGAGCCACCTCTCCAGCCCCTTCTTCAAAGTTTCTTAAAAAGACTGTCTCCAATGCAGAAGGTCCTGAGTTCCGACACCAGGTCCCACATAAAAAACGCCAGGCAGAAACCTCAGAGGCCTGCACTTCTGGCCCTGGCGGGTGAGGCCTGGGAAATCCCAGAGCAAAGCAAAAAGGCGGTAGAACCAATCCAGGATGATTCCTGAAGTCACCCTCGGTCCTACATAGGGACGGACACACAGTGTCCTCACACATACACACACACACACACACACACACACACACACACGCACACACACATACTCACAGGCACGCTAAATAATTTTTTTAAAAACAGCTCAAAAAAAGGTAAACTTTTTTTAAAAAAGAATTTTATTTAAAAAAAAAGAATTTTATTTAAAAATTAATGTCATGCTTAAAACAGAGAGTAGATGAATTCATCAGTAAGAGTCATCTGACCACAACTGAAGCTCGTATCACTTTCACATCAATGTACTTTACATCTTGACACTTTTCGAGAAGCTTATGAAGGGCGACTAAGAGATGGCTCAGTGGGAGAAACTTTTGGCAGACAAGGCCAACGGCCTGCATTCAGATGCCCAGAACCCATGTAAAAGCTGAACCCAATGGTGCAAATATATGTAGTGACCCTACGAAGAGTCTTCAGAAGCTCCTGAATTATCAAAATCTTTGTAGGTCAGCGACCACAAAAGAAATCTCAAACTCCCCACCAAAGAAACAGAAACATTTCCCTGAGGCAAGAAGCATTGCTACATTCCTCAAAATGAGGGCACCCTCGTTAAAGGATGCTCCGGGGATTGAGGGGGAAGGCACTGGGAAATAGGGAGGGAGGGAGGAGGGGAGGGGGAGCAGGGTCGTCAGGGGGAGGTGGAGGGAGGGAGGGGACCGGTGTACCTGTTAGGTTTCTATGAGCGAAAATAATAATAATAATTAAAAAAAAGATGAGGGCGCCCTGCTCCAGGTACACGTGCAGTGACCCGAGGATTTTAGGGTAGAAGAAATCAGAGCTCCAGATGACAGTTGTCACTGCATAGCAGTGTTGGAGAAGAAATACATATTCAAAAAAGTTTACTTTCCCAGCAGTGTTCATAAAAATGAGCCATGTTCCTCCTAGATATTTAGATGAGGCCCTTCACAACTGGCCAAAAAAGCACACAAAAAAAGCTTCAGAACCTTGACCAAAGAGATGGTGTTTCAGAAACCAGGGGGACATACCCCTAAAACTCCAGACCACTGGGGAGACAGCCAAGCCCAAAAGAAATTGTGTAAATACTGATACTCATCCATGGCAGCCACGGAAGCGCCCATATCCATAATGGAAAGCATGGAATGTCAAGCAACTCCCATTCGGAAACTATAAAAGTGGAAGGATTTGTTTCTGCTGCATGGGAATTGCAATTTGGAAACATGGCTTCAGACAGCTCTGAATCTCTATTCCTGCAAATAGTAAAAGAGTGTCATTTAATAACGTGTGTCAGCTTTCTACTGCTTTAATGAATCCCTGAAATAACTTATAACTCTTAAATTTTTTTAGCTTTTAATTTTATTGTGTGTGTGTGTGTGTGTGTGTTTCAGAGATGCATCAAATACATATTTAGGCCAACAATACATCTATTAAAAGTTAATATTTAGCCAAAAGTGAATAAACATTCCCATCCTAAAATTTTAAGAAATCATCATGAGTATAAAACCTTAACCCGACATTTCACCAGCATTAGATTTTTGTAATTTTAAGTTTATGAACGGGAGTGATGAGGAAAGAGGGCCACCAGAAACAAGGAGAGAGGGGACCATGCTACAGCAGAGAAAATAGGCCACCATCAAGGACTGCAAGGAGTGACATCCAATACCCATCAGGATGCAGTGAAGGGCATTGCAGGAGCAGCAAAAGTGAAAACAAAAATCAACAAACCATAATCCAGAACATCAGAGACTCTATATCAACCACCTGGAACTAGGCCAGCCTAATCTCTCCCCATCCTGAAGTTCAGGGAAATTTGCAGAAGAGAGGGCAGTAAGATTGTAAGAGCACAAGGATGGGAGGAGCAATGATTTGCAACATACTCCACACACGTTAGGGCCAAAGCAATCATAATTGGACTTTTCATGCCCTGTGCAATGTCCAACACACTATTGACCCCACAAAGTCTAGCATTTGCTAAAGGCACTAGGATTGACAGCCATAGTAGTATTCGTATGCTTAACAGGAACACAGGAAAGGGTTCTGGGAAATGCCACTGGGTCCTTGCACCTCATCGGAGAGGAGGGCCCAGAGGAGAGTTTGGCATGCACGTTAAAGAATGCTCTGGGGCTTCTCAGCAAGGTGGCCGAGCGGGTTGGTGGCGGCGGCTGTGCGGCGGGCCGGCGCCGGTTCCAGGGAGGTCGAAGGGCAGTCAGGAGGGGTCGGGGTCGGAGCCGAGGAGTCGGCGGTCGGGGTCCAGCAGCCGGGGACCCCCCTCCGTCGGCCCCGCGGGGGGTCTTCACAGCCGCCGCGGTCGCGCATGTGCTCGTCGGGGCTGTGGCGGGCTCCATCCTGGAGTCCCAGCCTCGTTTTCTTGGGGTTTCGGGGGGGGGGGGGCAGACTGTGGAACCTAGGGAACTTTGGGCGGCCTGTGTCAGGAAAGGAGACCAGGGTCCAGCTCGAGGGGTTCACCGCCAGGCTGGGTCACGCGCGGAATTCCGGGCCAACCGGGGCTACTTGTAGAACTCGAGGTCCAACCTGCGGTATTTCGGGAGCTCAGGTCGGGCTTTTTTTGAGGATTAGGGGCAAGCGTGCCTCAAGAACTCATGGACCCCAGACATGGAATGTGTGAGAGGCAAGCACACCCTCACCCCGACTTTGTTTTTAGGGAGTTCAGGTCTGCCCAGTACAACAACAGTGAGCTTGGGGGCAGCCTGGGCTATGGAGTAAGTTTGATGGTTATCCTGAATTATTTAGAGGGTTCAGGGTAAGACTCCTACAGTATTAATTGAGGGGGGCAGGGTTGGTTGCCTTCAAAGCCCAGGGTACACCTGGGTACCAGGGTGACTCCAGGATTGGTCTAGCCTGGGCTACTTAAAGATTAGGAGATCCTGGGGGCTGGAGAGGTGGCTCAGGAGTTAAGCCTCTGCCTTGCAGACGGAAGGTCCTGAGTTCGGTTCCCAGACCCCACATATAGACACCGGGCGGAAGCGGGGGCGGCCTGCGTTTCTGGTCCTGGTAGGGCGGAGCCTGTGAATCCCGGGGCAGAGTAAACGAGGAGGTGGAGGCGTCCATGGTGGTTCCTGAATTCGTCCGGGTTCTACACACACACACATACATACACACACGTATACACACACAATTGAATAAATAAAAATCCTAAAAAAAATTTAAAAAAAAAATGCTCTGGGGATGGGAGGGGAGGGCACTGGGGGATGGGGAGGGAGGGGGTGGGGAGTTAAAGGGAGGGAGGGGACCAGTGTACCTGTTAAGTTTGTATGAGTGTAAATAATAAAAATAAATTAGATAAATAAATAAATAAATAAATTTTTGCAATTTTAAAATGTTAATGAGAATCTTTTGGCAAGGTGGCACAGCTGGCATTTTCTCATTCAAAATTATGTGTCTGTTACCAAAGTCAGCACTATGGCCGCCATCATTGTTGTCTAGTGACAGCAATCTCTTAAGTTCCAAGCAAAAGAGAAAGAAGGCAAGGAGTTCTCTACACCATGGCTCACACCAAGACTGCCCACAATTGACGAATGGCAGAACATACTCAGAAGTGAGTAGCTGGAAAAGCCGCATGCAAAAGCAAGTCACTGCAGCCAGAAGGAATGGGCTTCATCACTATGAGACGACACAGTGCCTCATGGCACTTCTCTGTTAGCATTTAGAACAAGCAATTGTTCAGGACTTTAATTGTGACCTGTGGTTTCAAAATTCAGCTCTCTGTATTTTGCAAGGGGAAGTCAAGGCTTATCTGATGGCCTTCTAAGAGACACCCAACTATGTGCTATCTTACCAGGAAGCAAAAGATAACAGGACAGGCCCAGGCCCCACAATCTCCATCAAAGCACGTCAGCTCGAAAATTACAGAGTATTCAGGAAATATAAAGATATGGCAATCTTTTCCCCAGCAATTCAACCCAGGTGCAATGATCTTGCAAAATCCATCCAGATAACAGGCCACACTTGGACAAAACTTTATTAAAATCCACACTGAGTAAACATTTCATTCTTCAATGTTTTTATTGGCAGGACAGTGAATTGGATGTCTTTTTCACCCTACAGCAAAAAAATTATAAGATATATGATGATTAAGGCAGATTTACAGCAGCTATGCTGGGACGTCTCTAAAGGTCTTCGAAGGTCTTTGAAGGTCTTTGAAATTCAGGAAGGTCATCCCCCACTGCTGAGATCGCCCTGAAGGAACATCTCTGCTGAGGAGCTGACTCCAATCCTCCCAGAGATAAGATGGCCAACTTCCCTATGAAAGGATTATGGAGATGAACTCTCCATATACAACAACCAACTTGATCTCCAGCCCACATGAGCCCAAGACCAACTGGGTTGGGCCCCAATGGCAGCTAAGCAATGAAAAAAAGCCAGTTTCCTGGGCTTGCCTAAGTGTATAAATACATCTGATCCTGGCAGCCATCTTCTGAGCCTGCCCCTCATGGCACTAAGTTTTCAGTTCCTTGCTTCTCATGGATTCATTCCATGCCTGGAGTCCATGAGTTCTCTGGGGCACCCTAGCCCCTCGTGACACTTCACGTCTGGAGTCCATGACTTCTGTTCTTTCTTTCCTGTAATAAACTCTCCCTTAATCCTCTACATGTGTTATGGTTTCAATCTTCGACTCCAAACACAAAGACCCTGTGACACTGAAACGGACAGTCATTCCCATAACATACCCTCCACCCCAACAGGGACCCTGTAACATTTGGTAACCCAGAAAGGATATTTGACAGAGGAAAGACTGTTCCCCCAACAATGATGATATTTTGTGAATTTTTGTGTTCATTTTAATAAAACTCTGCAAACAGAGAGCATTATAAAGTAAATCAAAATACTCTGGTAAAAAATTTAATTTACAACAATCATTTGTTTAAAAAAATCTAGAGTGGTAGAGTGTAGTCTTAGCAAGCATCCACTAGGCCCTGGCTTTAATCTCAGTCCCCCTCCCCCCAAAAATACTAATATTTTCTATATTGAGACTGATTTTAACTGCAAGATTGATGTACAGATAATTTCTCAGAACTGTCAAGTCTCAGCTTGTTGCTGAGTTGATCTCCTGGCTGTACCTGAAAAAGTTTTCGGGGTCACTCTCCTGGAGTCTGTATGTATCCATATCTTGTGTTCAGAGTCGAAGATTGAAACCAGAACACGTGTAGAGAATTAAGGTAGAGTTTATTAGAGGAGAGACAGAACGGAATTCACAGACTCCAGGCATAGAATCCATAAGGGACAAGGAGCTAGAAAAGAACTCATGGGGCTGGAAAGATGGCTCAGGGGTCAGTACTCTGTCTGGCAAGCAGAAGATCCTGAGTTCAGATCTCAGGTTCCAGGTAAAAACACCAGGCGGAAATGGCGTAGGCCCAGATTTCCGATCCTAGTGGCCAGAGCTGGGGAAATCCCAGAGCAAAGTAAGAAGGAAATAGAAGCAATCCAAGATGACTCCCAAAGTCACAATTGGTCTTCCACAGGAACACACAGTGCCCTCTGATACACACACACACACACATACACACACACACACACACACACACACACACACACACACACACACACTGAATGAATGAATGAATGAATGAATGAAGTTTTTAAAAAAGAACTCATGGACTCCAGATGTGGAGTGCCATGAAGAGCAGGCACTTCACACTTGGGGAAAGCCACGCCTGAGAAAATCCAGAACCAAGTCAAGAGGATTTAGAGCAATCAAGGATGATACCTGAAATCATCCTTGGGCTTTCACAGGCACTGCCTGGGTGTGTAGAGACACACACACAAACATACACACACACACACACACACACACACACACACACACACACAGACAGAAAGATAGATGGATGGATAGATAGATAGATAGATAGATAGATAGATAGATAGATAGATAGATAGATAGATGATAGATAGATAGAAATAAATATTTTTAAAAGTCAATTTCTAAACCTATAAATTTATAGGTTAATTCTCAGATTTTCAACTGCATTATATCTTATGTGCATACCTGTTTTTATGATAGTACTAAACTGTCTTGTATTTTTTATGGTAAGTTTGACTTTTTGTTTTGTTTTGCTTTGCTTTGCTTTGTGTTTGCCTGTTTGTTTCTTTTTTCTAGGGAAATAAACCCAGGACCTTATGTGTGTTGGTCAGACAATTTACCAGTGAGCTACATCCCTAACTTTATAATAACTTAAATGAAAAAGTAAGGGGCTAGGGAGACAACTCCATCATCGGTAAAGAGCTTGCCACACAAGGACAAGAACCTTAATTCAGATCCCAGCACTCATAAAAAATGTCACCCATGGTGGTACACACTTAAAATCTCAGTGCTAGGAGATAAACAGGAATATCACCGAGGTTGCTGGCCAGCCAGCCTCACCTAATCAGCAAGCTACAAGTTCAGTGAAAGTCTCTGAAAATAAGATGGAGAGCAACTGTGGGAGTCACTCAACATTAGCTTCTGATCTATACATACGCAGACAAAAAAAAATGGAAAAATCTAAATCTTCCAAATTTGTTCTTTTCCAAGACTGTGTTGACTACTTTCAAAGCCCTGAATTTCCATGTCAAGTTCAGGAGCAGCTTGTCAGTTTCTCAAGCGAAAACGATAAATGGAATTTTTTATATACAGGAATTTTATATACCGAACAGAAAAAAAAATGACATTTTCCTTCAGGTTATTTCAGATCACATAGCATGCTTTAGCTTGAATGTTTAAAATTAATTCAACAAGAGACCTGTTTGATCAGTCACTGGATAAGGTACCTACTCAAAAACCTCCTGAGCTCTGTTAGTTCCCTGAAAGCCACATGATAGAAGGACAGAACTGACTTCCAAAAGCTGCCCTCTGGGGCTGGAGAGATGACCCAGGGGATTAAGACTCTGCCTGGCAAGCAAAAGGTCCTGAGTCCAGATCCCAGGTCCCATGTGGAAATGGCAGCAGCCTGCCTTTCTGGCCCTGGTGGGCAGAGCCTGGGAAATCCCAGAGCAAAGCAAAAAGGAGGTGGAAGTAATCCAGAATGATTCCTGAAGTCACTCTTGGAACTCCACAGGGACACAAAGTGTCCACACACACACACATAAATAAATGTTATAAATATATATAATTTGTCCTCTGACATTCCACTTATGCCATGGTATACATGTACATTCTCTCTCATTCTCTCTCTCTCTCTCTCTCTCTTTCATTTATTCTCTCTCATTTATTCTCTCTCACTCACTCACTCTTTCCCCTCAAATACATCAAATAATTTTTACGAAACCTAACCAAACAAGTTCAAAGTAGAATGTTGTTGTAAGTGATGTCATTCTAAAATGAACAGAACGTAAATGTAATATTAAAAAACATACTTAGTGGCTGGAGAGGTGGTCAGGGGTTTAAGCCTCCAGCCTTGAAGGCGGAAGGTCCTGAGGTTCGGATCCCAGATCCCACGTTTAATAGACGCACAGGCGGAGCGGGGGCGGGCCTGTGCTTATCGGTTCCTGTAGGGCGGAGCTGTGAATCCCAGGCAGAAGGAGGTGGAGGCGTCCTTGGTGGTTCGTGAATTCGTCCGTGGTTCTACACACACACACACACACACACACGACACGCGCGCACATACGCACGCATATGCACACAGTTGAATAAATAATATATAATATAAAATTTAAAAAAAAACAAATATTAGCAATAAGTACTGAATATTACTCTCCACATATAGAAGACTACAGATATGAAAGCATATAACTTTCAGTAGTTACTATTTGTAAACTGTACTCAATCTACTCTAAGTATGCTGCCCCACTAAATAATACCAGTCATTAAAAGAAAGACATACACTCTGTAGATGAGTCTAAGAGTATTAACATGTAACACATCATTAGTTTCCTGATTGATGAGCACAGATTATTTATATGCCCTTTCATTCCATAGCTTTCAGAGTATATATTCTGCACTTCTTGTTAAGTTTTTGTATAAGCATCTTTTTCTTTCTATATTAATGTAGTAGATCATTATTCTTCTTAATAGTTCTGCATCATACGTTGGAACAAACATACTAAGGGAAGAGAGAAAATAGAACCATATAAAAGCCTCAGTTAAAACACCAAAGAAGGCCAGGTTGTTTAGTGGTATACTCTCAGTCAATCAAGAAGTTCGGGCAGAGGATTGGACACAGTTGAGGCCGTCTGGTCTCATATGATGTTCAGGCTCACTGGGCACTAGCAAGGACTTCTCAAAATGAACAACAATGAAGAAACAGGTAAAGAGGGAAGACAAGGAAAAGACAATGAGGAGAAAAATCTATTCACAACGTGTAATAATCTCAATCGCTCCATCAATAGACACTTCAAATGGGTCTTAAATGTATCAATAAAACGATATCCAAAAATGGATTTTTTAAATATTTGTTGTGTGGGTATGAGTGTGTGTGTTTGTGTGTGTGGTGTGTCTGTGATGTGTGTGTGTGTGTGTGTATCGAAGGTACTGTGTTATCCTGTAGAGACCAAGTAACTTCGGAATCATCCTGGATGTGTTTCTACTTCCTTTTGCTTCCTCTGGGATATTTCCAGGATGCTGCTGCCACCAGGACTGGAAAGTGTCAGGCTTCACTTTTCCACGTTGGGCACCTTGATCCGAACTCGGACCTTTTGCTGTGATGAGACAGTCTTAACCCCTGAGGGCGGCACCCAGAATGGATTTTTTTTTTTTATATTGCATGTCTCTGGTATGTGTGTGACTGTTTGTTCAGAGCGCACTGTGCAGCTGAGTATACCCAAGATGACTCTGAGGACTTACCCTTTTTTGCTTTCAATCTCCGTATGTTAAGATGATTTGCTCTAGCTTGTTCCCAGGGCCCCGCCTTTCACAAGACAGAGTACATGGCTCATCTGGGCATTTTTGACCGAGGAATCAGGGATCCAAACTAGAACTTTCTGCTCTAAGGCAGAGACCTTACCCCCGAACCATCCTCCCTGGGCCCAGAATGTTTTTAAAAGAGAACTTCAGTAGCTATAAGGCTGGATCATAGGTAAACTAACTTGTAGACAAACGGACCCAGTTCGATAACCGTGGAGGTCACATGTTCCTGTGGATTGGAAGGAGAGAACTGACGTCAAGAAGTAAGTCTTTCTGTATGTTACCACAGCACTCTCTCTCTCCATCGCTCTCCTCTCTCCCCTCTCTCTCTCTCTCTCCTCATTTCTCCTTCTCTATCTTTCTTTTCCTAAATAAAATTAAAAATAAAAATTAGAGCCTAGTTATTCCCTCTCTTGGAGCCTTCATAATCTCAAGACGTTTTTCGTCTCATTTTCCTTAATAAATTACTTTCTGTTGTTTTACAGAACAAAAAAACTCAACTAAATATTTAACAAGAAACCCAGTTTAAAATGAGACACAAAGGAAATTAATAAGAGATAAATTTCAATCATGTCCAACCAACCGAATGTTTTCCCTGAATCGCCAGTTCATGGCTTACTTTTTATGTTGGTTCTTTGAACGCCAGAGAAAAATTCATTCCTTAAAAAAAAAATTCAGTTGAGCTCAACACAAACCACTTAAGGTTATTTGTGTGGCAAAAGCAATCTTGGAATCCTTCAAAAAAGATATCTTATCATGGCATCTTCCTCAGTTAGGAAATGAAGCCATGCAGACTCAGAAAATATGACAGCAATAAAAACTGATGGGACATTGGGGTAGACAGATTCATGTTTGTTTTTTTTAGCATGTCCGGTTAGTTCTAGTTTATAAAGATCTGTTCCAGTCAATAATTAAAATAAGGTGATTTCTAGAGAAAAAGAAAAAATAACAGGCTTGGCAAAGAGAGATTAGGCACAACGAAGGCACGTAATTTCAACATTATATCAATTGATTGGAGGCTTTTAGAATAAGGGGAATGATCCAGGACAAAGAGGCCTTTTACACCTTAATGAGAAGGGGTTGTTACATTAACTAATCTTATCCTAATGTGCACACACATAGAACAGAGCTCCAAATATTATGAGGCAAAAACTGGACATGATTTGGCAAGGAGAAAGCAGCACATTTGCCTAGTTGCAAGACTTGCATACCTTTTATTCAGCTTGATAGATCAGAGGCC
>JALPQD010000833.1:348574-429254 GCA_023101885.1 Typhlomys cinereus | reverse complement strand
GACTGTACATGGTTCCCATGGCATTAAGTGGACTAGTCAAGGACAACTTAGATATGTAAACATTTATTGATGTGTGGTGCGGTGTGGACCTTGTGTCCCTGGGAGTCCAAGTAGGGACTAGAATTTCGATTCTGGTATGGACTTCCACCTGCCTTGTTGCTTGTGCGTCTGGATGTTCCCCAGGCTTCGCCCACAGGGCCGAAAGTCAGGCTGCTGCAATTTCCCAAAGGACCTGGTGAGCGGGACTCAGGACGCTTGCTGCCAGGCAGAGTCTTAATCCCATGGGTCAATCTTCTCCATGCCCAGCGGGCAGCTTTCGGACGGTCAGTTCTGCCTTCCTCTCATGTGGCTGGCAGGGAACTAACTAGAGCTCAGGCTCTCCTCTCTCTCTCTCTTTCATTTATTCTCTCTCATTTATTCTCTCTCACTCACTCACTCTTTCCCCTCAAATACATAAATAATTTTTAAGAAAAACTAATCAAACAAGTTCAAAAGTAGAATGTTGTTGTTAAGTGATGTCATTCTAAAATGAAAGAACGTAAATGTAATATTAAAAACAAATATTAGGGGCTGGAGAGGTGGCTCAGGGGTTAAGCCTCCGCCTTGCAGGCGGAAGGTCCTGAGTTCGGATCCCAGATCCCACGTATAGACGCCAGGCGGAAGCGGGGGCGGCCTGTGCTTCTGGTCCTGGTAGGGCGGAGCCTGTGAATCCCAGGGCAGAAGGAGGTGGAGGCGTCCTTGGTGGTTCGTGAATTCGTCCGTGGTTCTACACACACACACACACACACACACACAGACACGCGCGCACATACGCACGCATATGCACACAGTTGAATAAATAATAATAATAATAATAAAAATTTAAAAAAAAACAAATATTAGCAATAAGTACTGAATATTACTCTCCACATATAGAAGACTACAGATATGAAAGCATATAACTTTCAGTAGTTACTATTTGTAAACTGTACTCAATCTACTCTAAGTATGCTGCCCCACTAAATAATACCAGTCATTAATAAGAAAGACATACACTCTGTAGATGAGTCTAAAGAGTATTAACATGTAAACATCATTAAGTTTCCTGATTGATGAGCACAGATTATTTATATGCCCTTTCATTCCATAGCTTTCAGAGTATATATTCTGCACTTACTTTGTTAAGTTTTTGTATAAGCATCTTTTTCTTTCTATATTAATGTAAGTAGATCATTTTCTTTCTTTAATTTCTGCATCATACGTTGGAAACAGACATACTAAGGGAAGAGAGAAAATAGAACCATATAAAATGCTCAGTTAAAACCAAAGAAGGCCAGGTTTAGTGGTACTCTCAGCAATCAAGAAGTTCGGGCAAGAGGATTGACACAGTTGGAGGCCAGTCTGGTCTTCATAGTGAGTTCCAGGCTAGCCTGGGCTACCTAGCAAGACTTCTCAAAATGAACA
This sequence comes from Typhlomys cinereus, assembly GCA_023101885.1. Classification (NCBI taxonomy): domain Eukaryota; kingdom Metazoa; phylum Chordata; class Mammalia; order Rodentia; family Platacanthomyidae; genus Typhlomys; species Typhlomys cinereus. The sequence continues at coordinate 427,811 of JALPQD010000833.1, read as the reverse complement.
AAAGAAGAAGACAGGTAAAGAGGGGAAGACAAGGAAAAGACAATGAGGAGAAAAATATTCACAACTGTGATAAATATCAATCGGAGCCTATCAATAGACACTTCAAAAATGGTCTAAATGTATCAATAAAACAGATATCAAAATGGATTTTTTAAATATTTAGTGTGTGGGTATGGGTGTGTGTGTGTGTGTGTGTGTGTGTGTGTGTGTGTGTGTGTGTGTGTATCAGAAGGTACTGTGTGTCCCTGTGAGGACCAAAGGTAACTTCGGGAATCATCCTGGATTGTTTCTACTTCCTTTTTGCTTCCCTCTGGGATTTTCCAGGCTCTGCCCACCAGGACTGGAAGTGTAGGCTTCAGCTGTTTCCACGTGGGACCTTGGATCCGAACTCAGGACCTTTTGCTTATGAGACAGTCTTAACCCCTGAGCCCCCAGAATGGATTTTTTTTTTAATTTTTGCATGTCTCTGTGTATGTATGTGACTGTGTGTATCAGAGAGCACTGTGCATGCTGAGTAGACCCAAGTATGACTCTGAGAATTACCCTTTTTTGCTTCAATCTCCTATTTGCTTTGCTCTAGAGTTTCCCAGGCCCCGCCTTCCAAGACCAGAAGTACAGGCCATCTGGCATTTTTACATGGAATCCAGGATCCAAACTTAGAACTTTCTGCTTGCAAGGCAGAGACTTAACCCCCGAACCATCTCCCTGGCCCCAGAATGGATTTTTAAAAGAAGACTTCAGTAGCTAGTAAGCTGGCTCATAGGTAAACTAACTTGTAGACAAACCTGGTGACCCAAGTTCGATCCCTGGAGGTCACATGGTTCCTGTGGTTGGAAGGAGAGAACTGACTTCAGAAAGTAGTCTTCTGTATGTACCACAGCATCTCTCTCTCTCTCTCTCTCTCTCTCTCTCTCTCTCTCTCTCCTCTTTCTCCTTCTCTATCTTTCTTTTTCTTAAAATAAATTAAAAATAAAAATAGAGCATAAGTATTCCTCTCTTGGAGCCCTTCATACTCTCAAGAGTTTTTCTCACTTTTCCTTAATAAATCTACTTTCTTTGTTTTACAGAAAAAAAAACTCAACTACATATTATTTACAAGAAACCCAGTTTAAATGAAGACCCAAAGGAAAAATAAAGAGATAAATCTTCCATCATGTCCTACCAACCAGAAGTTTCCCTGACTCGCATTTCATGATTCCTTTTTATGTTGGTTCTTTGAACGCCAGAGAAAAATTCACTTGAAAAAAAAAATTCAGTTGAGCTCAAACAACCACTTAAAGTTATTGTGTGGCAAAAGCATCTTGGAAGCCTTCAAAAGATATCTTATATGGCATCTTCCTCAGTTAGGAAAGAAGCCATGAGACTCAGAAAATATGACAGCAATATAAAACTGAATGGGACATTGGGTAGACAGATTTACATGTTTGTTTTTTTTAGCATTTCTCTGTTGTTTAGTTTATAACAGATCTTTTCCAGTCATAATAAAAATGTGATTTCTAGAGAAAGAAAAAAATAAAAGGCTTGCAAAGAGAGATTATGCAAAAGAAGGCAGTAATTTCACATTAATATCAAGTGATGGAGGCTTTAGAATAAGGGAAATGATCCAGGACAAAGAGGCCTCTTTACATAATGATGAAGGGGTTAATTATCTAATCCTTAATCCTTAATGTGCACACACATAGCAACAGAGTTCCAAAATATATGAGGCAAAAACTGACATGTTTGCAAGGAGAAAGAAGCAAATTCTAGTTGAAGACTTGAATACCTTTTATTAAGATTGATAGATAAAGTAGGCAGAAAATAAGGAAGAACATGGTTGAAATGAAGAATACTGCCAACCAATTCATCATAACTCATACCTATATCTAAAGATGGCAAAACAGAAACTTTTTTTGAGCTCACAAGGAATATTCATTATGATAGGACAGATTCATATACACCAAAATGTAAAAGTTTAGAAATGGCACAAGGCATGTTCTCAGACCATATTAAAATTAAACTATGAATTACTAACAGAAAGATTACTGGAAAAGTCCTCAAATATTTATAGAGTAAATGGCACAATTCAAATAACACATGGATCAAAGATTCAATGCAATCTCTGTAATATCTTAGAATTATTTTTAAATAAAAAACTGCAACCTGATTATGAAAATTTATGGTACAAAAGATCATGAATGATCAATGCAAAACAGAAAATCAAGAAGCAAACTCTAAAAGTTATGACTAATTGTCAACAAAGACAAGCAAAGTAATTCAAGGGGAAATTATCTTTGTCAATAATTGGGACAGTTTGCTATCCACATGAAACAAATTGAACTTAGCTTTTTACTTCACCCTATCTACAAGAATAAATTTAAATATGAGAGTTAAAGCTATATATATTTTTATGGAACATCAGAAGATCCTTAAAACTTTCAATTAAACAAATTATCCTTAAATATGCCACCGAATACATGACCTATTTTTAAAAATGGCAAATTAGAGTATTCTTCTAAATAAAGTTTTTGATCCATGAGAGACATCATTAAAAAAATTGAGTACGGGGAACATCGAGGAAGAGGGAACAGTAAGATTGTAAGAGCCTGAAGTCAGGCATGAGCATAGCCAGGCTTGATCTTCTAAACATGACAGGACTGTTGTATTCATGAATTCCCTGCAACTAAGTATATTTCCACAAGGCCTGCACAGGAATTGTTCTTTCAACATGTCACACAAAAAGATGAAAAATCTTGAGAGGCCCTGTGCTCCCTGAGATTCATGAGGACCAATGTTGATAGAGAGGAGGTGGAAGATGCTTTCCTCAAGAAAGTAACCACTGGTGTGTGATTCGTGCTCCAGCAGGGGCTCCCCCACATGTTATCAAGGCCAGAGCAGAGGAAACTCAGTGGGCCACACATGAAAAAAGACATAAAGGTGAAAGGGACTCAGGAAAGAAAAAGGATTGTAATTGGAAGATATATTGTGAAACCGAATCATTTTGGTTTGGGATTGGGAATTAAGATGGGAAAAATATCGTAAATTCACTGTGTTCACTAAAAGAATAAAAAAAAAAAAAAAGCATAAGAAAACTGAGAACAGGGTGCTGACCAGAAAGCTTAGTTGGTTAAGTGTTAACCTGGGAAGTACAAGGATCTGAGTTTGATTGCCAGAATTCCTGTAAAAAAAAAATGTCAGATGTGGTGCATGTTTGTGATCCTAGAGCTGGGAGGCAAAGACAGGCAGATGTCCCGATGCCGGAACAAAATTTAACAAATTGCTTGAGTTTCATAATCTAAGCAAGCAGCACTGAGATCTGTTTCAAGAACCAATAATCATTTTGTTTCAGACAATAACCTGCGTTACACATTGGTGATGGATCCTATCTAGTTGTAAATGCTACTAAAAGCCACAGCAGGATTCCTGGAGTTTGCTGGACACCCAGCCTATCCTGCTTGGTGAGTTCCAGACCAGTAAGACACCATCTCGAAAAGAAAAAGATAGTGCCTGAGAAATAACACCCATTTCTGTTCTCTGGCCTGTACAGACATGTGAACTCACATCTACACACACGTGCACCCATACACACACAAAAGCAGAGACAGAGAGAGACAGAGAGAGAGAGAGAGAGATTCAGATCCAAACACAGGGATACTAATACTGATACTTGCAAATCTTCTGGAAAACTTCTTTTCCAAAATATAAGATGTGTATCACGTTGACCTTAAACTGTGTAAGACACACAACTCAGTTCCACCCTGAGCTAAAGAGATGCTTTACTAAATAGGATACACAGATAACAAATGCTACTTCCTTTGAGTTATTGAAAACCAGAAACACCACCGGTATTGAAACAGTTGGATTTATTCTTACTTTGTAGCATGACAGATCATGCACCATGGGGAATTATGGCATACTTCAAAGGGTGTTAGAAAGACTGTGGAGAAAGGATTCACTGTAGATATTTGGTGCCAGCAGGAAGTGGAACAAGTCTATGATTTGGTTTCACAATATATCTCATAAACATGGAAGACAGATTTTTCAAAGGTAAACTGTAATTGGGAAAATAATAGTTACTCATAGTTACGTGAACAAGAGAGGTATTTAGTATTTGGGGGTCATGTTGTCCTTGTTTCTAACCTGCGTTTAGACAAAGTTAAAAAGAGATTTTATGATGTTTTGTCTCATCAAGCTTTGTTACTGGTGTTCTTTGATCTAATATTGACCTCTTCTGTGTACAGAACAAACTTCTAACGATGCAGAGAACGAGCCGTAATTAGATCATCTCCTAAATGATGTTTGTTGGGGCAGTTCCCTTTTTTAGTCAAAGTCAGATGAAGTCAGACCATAGACTTTTACAATTATTAATCAGATTTTCATCACTGCAAAGATTTTGTTGATCAAAATCAACAGAGGGTCAAATATTCAGTCTGCATTTGAACCAGACTTTTTTTTGCCTTTGTTGTGGAATGATTTATTGTGTTTTCTGACATCACAGTGACTTGCAGCAGCATTTAAAATAAGATATATCCCCAAAGTGCAATACAGGTGCTATCAGAAACAAAACGATTATTGGTGGCTTGTAACAGATCTCAAAGCTTAGACTATGATACTTGGGTAACTAAATTATGTCCCAGACTCCATCTGGGTCTCCTCTATAGTGAGTCAATTCTTGTTTGTTTGTTTTTCATTCTGAATAGTCACAAACTGTTCTACTTGTCCTAAAATATTTCCATAGGTATAACAACAAGTATTTGCAGTAGTACGAATTTTCACTTGGCTCTCTGTTCTAGTTATTCTTTCTGCTACTGTGAGATAACACTATATACAACTTAAAAAGATAAAGGATAATTTATTTAGTTTACAGTTCCGGGGGGGAGATATACTCCATTATGGCAGAAATCTCATAGAACAAGGCATGTTTTGAAGGCAGAAGGAGGAAGGCTGGTTCAGGTCACCATAGCCATCATCTATCTAGGCAAACTGGGGAAGCAGGACTGGGCGACCAAATCTCAACACCCTCCCCTTCGTGGTACCCCCCGTGGCTCACTCCATATGGGCATGCCTCCCTTTAGCAAGACTGTATTTCCTAAAGTTGTCACAACTATCTCAAATGTTAGCAACAGCTAAAGATGTAAACATAAAGCATGTGGGGGACAACTCACATTCAAACTATGGCACTATCCAGCAGGAACTCGAGTTACATGAGTGTCGACCAGAACGAACAATTCCAGTAACTGAATTCACTGTTATTATTACTATCATATATCATGGATTTAGACTAGCTTGTTGGACTTCCAGGGCAGAATAATGTCATGTATGACTTCTGCTAGTAGCAGAGACAATTTTCATTTCAGTTATATTATCCTCACCAAGATAACTGCAATTCACAAAGATTATATGAAGAGGAAATCAGTTTTCCCTCCTGGAAATTCTTCAGAATAATCCGTGTTTGGCTCATTAAAAGATCTTCAGGGTGTCATTCTCAAGAAAGCATGATCTGCTGCGTGGATGATAGATGATAGATCTTAACATCTCTAACAACTACTGTTAAAACTCTTACCATATGTGCAGTAGATATGAATAGGCCTGAGGTCAATATAATGAGTAATACTCTAGTGAAGCACAGATTGTATCTGGAGTGTAAAATACCATTTCATGCAGAAGTAAACCAGGCATGGTGGCTCCCACCTGCAACCCCAGTGTTTGGGAGGCTGAGGCTGGAAGATTGCCTAGGTAAGCCTAGGCTGCTTCATAAGCATTAAACGCTTGGATGAGACTTCATTGGCTTCTAGGCTACAACATCAAGAGAGCATATGCTTCAGATTGCTCTGAAAATTCTGAGAGGAGAGCTACTTACATGGTCAGTCACACACACACACACACACACACACACACATATGGAGACTGGATCTCACAATCAAGTTTGTTCTTCTCCCAGTTTCACCCCAATATTCAAATGAAACCTCAGCTGATGACTAGAGATGGATATGTTGGTGCATGCCCAATACTTAAGTGGCTGGAATATGAGAATCACAAGTTAAAGTCCAGCCTGAATTACAAAGCAGGACCCTACCTTAAACAAACAAAAAGAAGAAAAAAATAAAGACCAGTTATTGAATCATATTAGAGATTGAAAAAGAAATTCACATTACAGTTCCCTCCGTTGCTCCATGAAACTGTTACATTTCCTAATTCAGAAGATCTATGAAATATTCTGTGAGCAAAGAAAAAGGAAATTTTGATAGAAATGTATTGGGCTCTTGAATGTAGAGTGGTCTCTGCCCGATCCTACTAATAATCATGCTTCCTACAAATTTATAAAGCGATACATCAAATCATGGCAACAGAACATTCTTTCTAGTTCTCAGGAACATGTACTTGAAACATATGGAGCTTCAGGTTTACTTGAATTCTATAAAGACATTACTAAAACTAGAAAACAAAGCAAAATATTATCGCTATTTTTTCTAATTATCAATTAGATTTGGCTCTTTTATGCTAATATTCCAGTAGTATCAAATATAAATTGTGATGTATTCTATTTAGTCTATAGATTTTGTACCAAAATAAATGAAAAGGTGCTAACCAGCTACATATATTGCCCACTTATACACGTTTCTGCTAATGAGAGAGGTATATTGTTCCTAACATACTAAAGTTCCCATCATCAGAGCTTGTTGACACTTTCTGCTCTCCTTATCTGCACAAGTACCTGCAATATTTTCACTTTAGTGAAATAGAAGAAATACCCTCCTCAAGATGTGTGCCTTCAAAGTGGCTATCCTTGCTATTGGCCATCAAATACATGTTAAAATATTGGTCTGCTGTCAATTCAAATTTTTTAAATGTGGGACAAGAAATACGTCATTTGATTTTTGAGACACATTGTGGGTGACAATAGAGAAAAGCATTATATTACGAGAGATGTATATGCTGCTTCTTCAAAAGTGTTAGAAAATATTGGAAGAGTCCACACAAAAACTAGTAACGGATTAGTTGACCCACACCATTGGAAGTTATGTATAAGTTGAGAAGAATTTTCATGCAAGAAAGGAAACCATGAGACTGGAGAGGTGCCTCAGCGGTTAAGCCTCCGCCTTGCAGGCAGAAGGTCCTGAGTTCGGATCCCAGATCCCACGTATAGACGCCAGGTGGAAGCAGGGCAGCCTGTACTTCTGGTCCTAGTAGGGCGGAGCCTGTGAATCCCAGGGCAGAAGGAGGTGGAGGCGTCCATGGTGGTTCGCGAATTCGTCCGTGGTTCTACACATACACACACACACACACGCACAGACACACACACGTGCGCACACATACACACGCACATGTGCACAGTTGAATAAATAATAATAATAAAAAATTTTAAAAAAAGAAAGGAAACCATGAAAGTAGTTCTTGCAATAAGATTACTTCAGAACTCAAAAAGGAGCCATAAAAGGCACCAGAGTGAGGTAGTACTCTCATTTCTTTACAGTAATCCCCATCTCTAATCTGTGGTTTTGCTCTCCACAATTTCAGTTACCTGTTATCAAACATCGTCCAAAATTAAGTAGAAGATTCAATGAATTAATGATACATGATTTTTAGACGTGACTTTTTTTCAATTTTTTATTATTTATTATTTATTCAATTGTGCATGTATGCATGTGTGCGCATGTGTATATGTATGTGTGTATGTATATATATGTGTGTGTGTAGAACCACGGACGAATTCGGGAACCACCATGGACCGCCTCTACCTCCTCCTTGTTTACTCTGCCCCGGGATTCACAGGCTCCGCCCTACCAGGACCAGAAACGCAGGCTACCCCGCTTCCACCCCGCACGTCTATACATGGGGTCTAGGATCCGAACTCAAGACCTTCCGCCTGCAAGGCAGAAGCTTAACCCCTGAGCCACCCCTCCAGCCCCTAGACGTGACTTTTATTCTGCTTTTTATCATTATCTTTGTTGTTTTTAAGCTACATTTTTATTTTATTTTATTTACGTGTGTGTGTGTGTGTGTGTGTGTGTGTGTGTGTGTGTGTGTGTGTCCCTGTGGAAGAACAAGGGTGACTTTGGGAATCATCCTGGATTGCTTCTATTTCATTTTTGCTTTCCTCTGGGATTTCCCAGGCTCATCCTCCAGGGCAGGATGTGCAGGCCGCCATCTTTTCCGCCTGGTGCTTTTTTTGTTTGTTTGTTTGTTTGTTTTGTGTGGGACCTGGGATTCGAATTTAGGACTTTCTGCATGAGAGGAAGAGGCTTAACCCCTGAGCCATCTCTCCAACCCTCTTTATAGTTTTTAAAATATTTTGTCTATTTATTTGAGAGGGAGCGAAAGAGACAGACAGAAAGAGAGAGAGAATATGAATAATGAATATGCCAAGGTACATAGGTGGAGGTCAGAGATCAACTTTCAGAAGTTGATTGTCTACTTCCATGTGGGCTCCAGGGATTAAACTCAGGTCTCCAGGTTTGCACACAGGCACCTTTACTTTCTGAGCCATATCACTGATCCCAGAATCATGAATTTCAAATTGCAAACTGTTATTAATAGTATGTTAAAATCTTATGTCCTATCATGATTCATCCCTTGTCCAGCACATCTTGGCTACATACGATTTCCGTCCTTTCGTCAGTACCCATCTCAGTTGTATTAGCTGTTGGTGTTATCACAGTGCTTGTGTTTACATGCTTGTTCTTTCATTTAATAATGGCTTCAATACACAGCATCCATGATTCTGGAGATTTGGATGTGACAAAAGCAAGCATATAGTTCTTCCTTTAAGTGAAAAAAAAAGAAAGTTTACCATATGTGATAATCTTGGGTGTCAACTTGAACACACCTGGCATTAACTAAGATCAGCTGAGACCACCAGAAGAGATTATCTGGGTCAATCCATTTACAATACAAAGACCAGCCCTAGGTCCGATTGGAACTTTCCTAGATCTGATATGAACCTCCCAGTAGGGGACCAGATAAAAGGAACCACAGAACACAAGACTGGGAAGTTCGGATCCTGGACCCCACGTATAGATGCCAGGAGGAAGCCGGGCGGCCTGCGTTTCCGGTTCTGGTAGGGCGGAGCCTGTGAATCCCGGGGCCGAATAAACAAGGAGGTGGAGGCGTCCATGGTGGTTCCCGAATTCGTCCGTGGTTCTACACACACACACACACACACACACATACATACACATGCACACACAAACATACACACGCACAATTGAATAAATAATAAATAAAAAAAATTTTTTAAAAAAGACTGGGAAGAAGAGAGCTCTCCAGGAATCCTCCAGCCTTCAGCCATCACCCACTAGCCTACTGGATGTTTGCAGTGACTTAGCCTGCCTCCAGCTTCAGTCACCAGCCATGTCACCTCTGCCATGAAAGACTGTTTCTTCCCTCTAGAACCAAACATTGAATAAATCTCCCTCTCTCACGGCAACAGTTAAGAGTAACTGTTATACCATACATATCTATAAACAGAAAAATCTTTGAATATGCATGGGTGGGTAGTGCACACGAACCAAAAAGAATTTCTAGCACTAACAGAATGGGCACTTTTAGAGAACTAGGAACTAATTCCAAATCTAAGAATATGTTGCTTCTGGTATGCAAAATTTAAATATTGCATACACAAAGACATTTTTGAAAGGATAATTATTTTGATCTTCATACACTGTACTAACTTGAGAAAAACATGCTAACATGGGCTTGATAAGAAGAGGATTGTATATCAAAGTGTATGTATTAGGTTTGGCTCTGTTCAGTTTTACCATGTTACATAAAAGGAGGAAATTCCAAAAGCTGTAGGCATTCAAAATAGCATTGTTAGAATAGAAACAGAAAGAGTATAAATACTGCATGCATCATGAGAACAAAAGAAACATTTTCTTTTCATTAATCATATGTGTGGGTTCTCAGGGGAAGATGGCTGAGTACAGGCCCAAGTCGGGTAACATTTGCCAGTCACCCATTGCAGAAGCAGTTCAGAGAACTGGTAACTGATGAAAACATTTCAGGTAATTGGAGGGTAGATAGTGCAGCTACATCCACATATGAAGTGGGGAACCCTCCTGACTATCGAGGGCATCCCCATGAGTCACGTTGCCCAACAGGTTACTAAAGAAGCCTTTGCCACTTTGACTATAGACTGTGTATGGATGAAGGCAATCTGAGAGATTTGAATAGAAAAAGTAATCAAGTTAAAAACTGCTAAGCTGAAATTGAGCTACTTGGGAGCTATGATCCACAGAAACAACTCATTATTGAAGACCCCATATGGCAATGACTCTGACTTTGAGCAGGTGTGCCAGCAGTGCCTCAGATGTGCAGGGCCTTTCTGGAGAAGGCCCACTAGCTGGTCCTGTGCACTGTCAGCTGGCACCTCACTCCTTAGTCCTGTGCCCAAGAGTGGTGGCAAGCCTTTACTCCAGGCTCCGCCTGTCTCCTCAGTTGACTTACTGTGAGTCTTAAAAATAATTTTAGGTGAAAGCCCATTGTATCTGCAGAAGACTAGATATATTCAAGTAAGACAGTTTGAGGTGCAGTTAAGTATTCTTGGACTAGTCGAAACTTTCCTTTGCTCTACTTACAAAACAGTGAAACAAGCCAATTTGGAATCAAAATAAAAAAGAATAAAATAAGAATGACTTCCAGACCCACATCAGCCTCTTATCCAACAAGACTTAGATAATCTGGTCTGCCTGAAGTGGGTGCCTGGCTATCACCCAATGATGCCCTCCATCTTCTTGTATTGCAACTCTGTTACCCAGACTCTTAAAGTCACAAAAGTCCCATCTATAGCAGTTCTCTGCTTAACATTGCAAGAGTCTTAACTCACATACACTCAGGATGCATGCTGGTGTATTCAAAAGACGGGGTAGGGTGGATGTGGTGATGTATGGCTGTAATCCTCAGCACTGGGGAGAGTAAGGCCAGAAGATCATGTGTTTCAGTCTAGTCTAGGCTACATAGTGAGACCCCGTCTTAAAACAAAAATAATAAAATAGGAACAACAGATTTGTGGAATTTTTAAGTGCTCCTTTTGCTTCATTTTTGGTTGCTCAGGTTATTTGCCTCCTTTTGGAGTACTTTGCCTCTAAAAATTTAATTATCTCCAGAGAAGATGTATTTGTTTATCTATGATCAGTAATGTGTTTATATGCATATACAACACACTTGGCCTAAGTTGGTTTAAATATTAAAAATAGTTTAAAGAGTGGAAAAAAATACTATTATGTTTATGCACTTAAATACTGGTAAGTTCATAAGTATTCTTTTTCAGAGTTTTAAAAAAATTGTAGGGAAATGGATAAATTTTAGTGTTTTTTTTCAGATAGCTGATCTCAAATTCTTATGGATATATGTCAGAAAAGATTATAAAATTAACTGGGGAGTTATCAAATATGTCTAAGATATGAGTCTAGTGTCTGCTTGCTTTGTTATTGACAAATGAATAAAAAATTTAAATCACAAAAAAACATATGTGTGATAATCATTAGTCTTGCTGTATTTATATATTTCCTTTATAGTGCTCCAATTATCTATGTTAGGACTACACAGGACTGATGACATGGCTCAGTTGGAAAAGGTACCTGCTCATCAACCTACAGGATAGAAAGAGAGAAATGATTTCTGAAGGATATCCTCTGATCCCCCCAGACACACACCATGGCATTATGAATTAGTTATACATGTCAATTCTCCTCTCTCTCTCTGTCTCTCTGTCTCTCTGTCTCATGTTCTCTCGCTAATGAATAGAATATTTTAAGAACAAAGAATATGGGGGTTGGAGAGGTGGCTCAGGGGTTAAGTCTCTGCCTTGCAGGTGGAAGGTCCTGAGTTCGGATCCCAGATCCCACGTATAGACGCCAGGCGGAAGCGGGGGCGGCCTGGGCTTCTGGCCCTGGTAGGGCGGAGCCTGTGAATCCCAGGGCAGAAGGAGGTGGAGGCGTCCATGGTGGTTCCCGAATTCGTCCGTGGTTCTACACATACACAGACACACACACACACACAGGCACAAACACACGCGTGCACATACATACGCACACACGCACAATTGAATAAATAATAAAAAAATTAAAAAAAGAATAAAGAATATGCAATAATAAGGCTGACAAAATTGAAATACCTAAGTGTAAAAATTAATTGCTGAAAAAAGACAAATATCACTGTCTTATTGCTTTGTTAAGATAATAGCTCTTATGTAACAAAAGAGTAAAAATAATACAGAAATTCAAAGAAACACTGATTTTTCAATTAATAACTGACCAAATTACTTTTTACGTAATTTGGTAATTACGTAATTACTTTTTTCCATCCAGTATAGTTTCACCCAGAGTTGGCTCACTAAAGTCTCATCACCCAGAAGGCATCATAATTCTATTGAGCAAAGAAGGTATTTAAAAAGATTTTATGAAAACTTGTAAGCAGCAATGCTTTCTCTGAAGCTTAGAGTCTTTTTTAATTTCATGAATTATATGAAAGGGATTGTAATTATTAGCGTTACACAGAAATCTTTAATTTTGAGTAGGAAAAAGCCTTTCTGGCAGTAAACGATTCCTCCGGAAGTAAAGCCTGTTACTAATAAGGACATAAGGGGGGGCACAGGGGTAGTTCCACAAAGTTCAAGATGGCGGAGGAGCAGCTTGCTAATCCTGAACTCGTCCCGATTTTCGATGAATCTTTTGAGGTAATTGCTGTATTCTAAGTGGAATTGCTGTAGTGTAACAGGAAAGTGAAATGAATGTGTGTGAGAGAGAGGGGGGTGGACTGCCAAATCTTAGAGAAAATGTTTAGGGTGATCGAGCGATCCCCAAAATTGTGTGCAAGTGGGGGAACGCCACTTGAGGCCTTCGGCTTTTTTCTGCCTCATGTGGCGCTTGCTGGCTTAGACTTGTTTCTTTGATGGCGTTGGCACATAAATGGCAAAACGCAGGCAAATGTGGTGGAATTAGTGTATTTTGGAGGTCACCTCGATAGGACTGGTTATTGAATATTAGGGGGTCGATCAACAGAGACAAGATGGCTGCCTGGGCCTTTCTGGTATTGGCATGGCCGCCTTCCCTAAAATGGCGGCCTGGGCGCAAGCTGGGGCCTTGGACTAACGCAGGCTTCTGGCCCACTTTGAGCTGGAGACAGCGACCTGATTTTATGATCCCTGGTAGAGAGAACTAGAGCCGAGCCGGTGGTTGGGCCTGTTCAGAGAAGAGGGGCAGAAGAGGGGCGAGTGATTAGCCAGACAACGAGGGCCGTGGGTGTCGGCACAGTGCAGCTATGCAGACCAACAGAAGTTGGGGGGCGGAGGGGCTTCATTGGGGTGCTAGCTGACAGATAAAAACCTTGGCTTGCCATGCTTGGGAGGAAAGGGCAGTCGTGGTAGCAGAGCCTACGGTGTGGCAAGGTTTGCGGAAGCCCTACGAGGAAAGAACGGGCTGTTGAGTGGGTAGTGATGCCCCACTGAGCTTACTGTAATGACAAAGGGCAGCACTGTTAGTACCCAGGGCCCACGCAGACTTTGGGATGGGTTTTCAGCAAAAGATGCCCCTAGCTAAAGGGACAATCAAAGGTGATGGGAGACCGTGTTTCCCAGGCCTCGCACCGGCGGCCATGGCAAGCTCGGTCTACTGGGTGGGGGGGCCCGGCAGCACTCTTTGTGACGTACAGCTTCTTGATTCTTCCACGTGCTGCCGGCGGCAGGGCGCGCAGTAGCCCCCGCGGGCGGCCGTCAGCCGTCAGCCGTGCGCTGATCCCGCCCTCCGTCCCCGCAGGGGTGGAGCCTGCAGGAGGAGTCGAGCAGCTCTTCCTCCACGGATGACAGCGATATCATGGAGCCGAGCAAGATGGCGCCTCCCAAGAACACTCCGAGAGATGCCATGGTGAGTGCGGAGGATGAGGGGCGGGACGGGAAGATCAGCAGGCCGAGGCCTGTGAGGCGGGACGCGCGAGCGCTCCCCGGCCAAGCCAGGACGGCCGGGGTTCGCCCTGGCTCCCGGGACGCTGTGCAGCCGCTCTCCGGGAGCCCTCGGTAGGAGCGCCGGCCGACGATCGCGCGCCAGCGGCCGCCCTGCTTTGTCTCGGAGACTTCGGGCTGCCCCACGCCCACCAAATCCGCTGCTGGATCCGTGCCCCTCCCCTAGATCTACTGCTGGGTTATCGCCCACTGAGAGTCCCCACTCGGGCGAGCAGGGTTTGTGATGTTAGCTTCACCCCTCTGCCATATCTGCAGATGACAGCCAACTGGACCCATCCCTACCTCTGCCGCCAAAGCCCACCTGAGCCTTTCCCTTCCGGCTTTGGTTCCACCCCTACTAAAATAAAAGTTTTCCCCCAAGACCATATGACTGATAGTGACACTCACTTAGGAGGGCAAAGGAGTAGGGTTCTGAGCCCAGAAAGCAGGTCCCTGCTGCAGACAAAAGTATTCCCTTCTGCCAGCCTTAATTTGCAGCATCTATGTTATACATCAGGCATTTCTTTAAATTTGAATCCACAGGTGATGGCACAGATCCTGAAGGATATGGGAATCACAGATTATGAACCAAGAGTGATAAATCAAATGTTGGAGTTTGCATTCCGTAAGTTAATCACACACCAGCAACTTGATGAAAGCATCGTATATTGTGACATTTTCAACCAAGTTATATTAAGATAGAAATAAGTAAAGCACTAAAAAAGAGCTCAAACTAATAGACAGTAGTATGTATAATATAATGCCTCTTTCAAGAATTTCTCGTGGGAGTATGGAGATGGTTCAGTAGATAAGGATTTTGCCCTAGAAGCATAAGAACAGGAAGTCAGATCCTCAAAACTGTGTAAAAGCTGACCAACCTCCTGGCTACAAAGGTTGCCAGCACAAGGAAAGGGACTCTCCCAAGGCATACTGACAAGCTTGGCTAGCTAGGTAAGCTCAGGGTTAAGAAACCCTAGCTTAACAGAAGTGGAGAGACAGAAATAAACATAATGTTAACCTTAGGCCTCCACATGCAGGCACACATTCTTGTACATGCACCCACAGACACGCAAGCATATATGTACACACACACACACACATACACACACACACACACACACAAAAGATGTATTATGTTGCCTTAAAGTCAGTTTATAAACTTTCTGGAAATTAGGAGAACCTTTCAAAATAAGGAGCCATAAATATTAAACCATCTTCAAGCTGTGTGTGGTGACCCTCGCCTGTGATCTCAGTACTTGGGAAGGTGGAGGTTGAAGAATAAGTTCAAAGTCACCCTTAATACATAGTTCAAAGCCAGCCTCCAGTTCATGAGACTCTGCCTCAAAAAATAAGTATGTTGGGGCTGGACAGATAGTTCAGGAGTTAAGCCTCTGCCTTGCAGGTGGAAGGTCCTGAGTTCCCATCCTAGACACCTGGCGAAAGCGGGGGCAGCCTGCATTTCTTGTCCTGGTAGGGCAGAGCCTGTAAATCCCAGGGCAGAGTAAACAAGGAGGAGGTGGAGGCGTCCATGGTGGTTCCCGAATTCATCTGTAGTTCTGCACACACACACATACATACACACACACATACATACACACACGCGCATACACGCACAATTGAATAAATAATAATTAAAAAAATTTAAAAATAAGTATGTTATTAGTCAGGTCTCTAGAGATGCAGAATCAACACGATGCATATATATATATGGAATGTATTAAGTTGTATTAAGAATGTATATATATATATGGAATGTATTAAGTTGGCTTACAGTATGGCCAAGGTAGTCCAACAATTGCTGCCAGTAGCTGAGGTAGTCCAACTATGGCTGCCAGTAGCTACTCAGTTTGGTAGTCAAGTGGGTGATGAATGAAGGCTGGAGAATTCCTAGTCTTTAGGCGATGACGACTTGGAGGGTTGGAAAACTAGAGAGTGGAAGAAACTGGGTGGCAGGAAGGAAGAGCGATTCCTAGCACAGCTGCAATAAGCATCTGTTCTCTTTGGTAGCTCCTTTTTATATGATGCAGTACTGGGAGGATCCTATGAGAACTTTGGAGGCTCTGATGGGATCTAGGGCAGGATAATCCTTCCAGGTGGTCTCAGTTGATCCTTCCAAATGTGGTCTCAGCCCATCTTAGTTAATACCGGGTATGTCAAGTTGACACCCAGGTTTAACTATCACAAAGTATTAAGCTGTGTTCCTATGTTTAAGAAAAATATTATTTTGTTCTTGAAGGATATGTGACTTCAATACTGGATGATGCAAAAATTTATTCAAGTCATGCTAAGAAACCTAATGTCGATGCAGATGATGTGAGACTGGCGATCCAGTGTCGTGCTGACCAGTCTTTCACCTCTCCTCCGCCAAGAGACGTGAGCAAGCATTTATTTACATCTTTTTGAGACTTTAGAAAGAGGAGTTCATTTAGAGTTTGGGGTCTAGTGGCCAAGGGAGCCATAGTTTAACCTAAAGGTAGGGGAGAACATTAGAACAGAAGAGATAGTGTAAAGTCAGAGAAGACAGGGAGAGCTGCCACACAGCCTGGTGGGAGGAGGAAGAGAGGGGCGACAGACCCTGGAGAACAGAAGAGTTAACAGTACGGGAGAGAGGGAGATGAGAGAGACCCTGGATGGGGTTCACCATCTTTTACAGTCTTGAGCATTTGCTAAGCAGTTATTTTTACTTACATTTTTAAAGTTGCATCTCTAATGAGAATTTTTCTCTCTTAGTTCCTACTGGACATTGCAAGGCAGAAAAATCAAACCCCCTTGCCGCTGATTAAGCCTTACACAGGACCTAGACTGCCACCTGACAGATACTGCTTAACAGCTCCCAACTACAGGCTGAAGGCCCTATTTAAAAAGGTAAGAACTGGGCTGGCAGGACACCACTGTGGAAGCCCGACGACCTCATTTCAATCCCTGGGACCCACACAGTAGGAGGAGAGAATCAAAAGTTACCTTTACACACAAACACACACAGATAAATTTTTTTAAAGGTAAAAATGCTTAGCTAGGCATTGAAGCCAACTCTGATCCCAGCACTAGGAAGACTGAGGTAGCTCAACTGGTAAAAAGACTTTTTAGTTACCTTAGATTTTTTTAAGGGAGGGGGGAATAATAAGGAAATTTATAGAAAGCAAATTCTTGTAGATGACACAGTAGATTAAAGGTTAAGATAATTTACCAGAAATTTTTGATCCTTCAGGAAAAAAACTTTACTGTTCAACTGGGAATTTTTCTTGTCAGACAACTTAGCCAGAACTCATGGGGTTAGTAACAAAGATTTGATAGCTCCAGGTCTTTCCAGTAGACCACATTTTTTATTTTTTTTTTAATTTTTATTTATTTTTGCACGTGTGGGGGTGGCGTGTCCACGCATGCATGTATCTGTACGTATCAGAGTACACTGTGTCCCTGTGGAGGAACACAGTGCACTCTGATATGGGGATCATCCTGTATTGCTTCAACCTCCTCTTTGCTTTTGCTCTGGAATTTCCAAGGCTCCACCTTACAGAGCCTGAAGCTGCTTCTATTTCCACCTGTGTTTTTTACGTGGGATCCCCGAGATGCAACCTTAGGGCCTTCTGCTTGTGAGACTGTCTTAACCCCTGATCGTTCTCTCCAGCCCTACACCAACATTTTTTAAAAACTGAGATCCACTAATAGAATGAATGATATGTCATCAAGAGTTAGATTTGATCACAACTGTTTATATAGATATATTCATGTATATTTTATATTATATACATATATTTATTTGTAAAAGCTAAAACACTCGGTATGCCATGGAGGTCTGAAATCCCACAGGAGTAGACAATCCAGAAGGAACCCTGGAGCCCATAGAAGTGGATAGGCATGAGGGTGGGAGGGAGTGGGATAGATTGATGAAGGGGAAGGAGTGGAAGGAGGCGGGAGAGGAGGGAGATAGGGATAGTACTCAATATGCTTGTAAAATTAGGAAAAATTTTTAAAACTTAATAAAAACTAAAACACTGATAAAAGGGCTGAGGACGTAGTTCAGTGATAGAGTGAGCACTTTCTAGTACATGTGAGTCTCTGGGTTCAATCACCAATAGAACAGAAGAAACAAGACATTCTTACAACATATCATTTGCTACTAATATTTTAAATAATGGTAACTGCAGTCTTGATACGAAGTTTAGGCAACAGATCTTAACATGAAAACTAATTCATTTTTAAATCCCGTAGGGTCCTAACCAAGGAAGACTAGTTCCTCGATTAAATGTTGGTGCTGTTAGCAGACCTACTACTCCTTCTGTAGGTAAGTTCAAAAGTTCAGAAGAGGAAATGATTTTTCCAGATAGTGTAAAAAAAAAAGTGCCTTAACACTTGGTTTTACACACATTTTATCAGATTTCAAAATGAGAAAGCCACGAGGACTGTCTGTTCCACAGTGACATAGGCCAACA
This sequence comes from Typhlomys cinereus, assembly GCA_023101885.1. Classification (NCBI taxonomy): domain Eukaryota; kingdom Metazoa; phylum Chordata; class Mammalia; order Rodentia; family Platacanthomyidae; genus Typhlomys; species Typhlomys cinereus. The sequence continues at coordinate 409,463 of JALPQD010000833.1, read as the reverse complement.
TTGTTATTGATATCAGCTATGATACCAGGAAGAAGCATTAACTGTTAGGCTGTGTTCTTTCCCCCTTTAAATGGAAAGGTTCAATCCACATTTGTGGCAGCAGCCTACTTACAGTCAGACAATAAGGACGCTTCTCAGTCAACTGTATGCAGTTGAAAGAAGATGAAAATGTAACCTATCTCCAAAAAAAATCATTCTGATTGTCCTATATTGGTCAATAACAGGCCTATCAAACTATGTCCTAAATCCTATTTGATAGCTTCCTATCAAACTACACATGTCTATCTGACAGTGTTTCAATCCTATCTTAGGTTTTCCTGCCCCAGACTTAGAATCAACTGCTTCTCAAAAATATACTGGTTCCTTTTGGTGGGAAATGGTATTCAGAATCCATTAGTTGTAGTGCTGTTATTTAAAGAAGGAAAATAAATTAGGTTTCATGATTTTTTTTCATATTTTAAAAGAAAACTTACATTAGTAGTAATTTCATGGCTCTGACCACATGTAAACTTGAGTCCTATAGCAGTTATTATGTTTCTAGTATATGCATTTTTTTTAGACTAGGTCTTAGTCGATAGCCCAGATTAGCCTCCAGTTTACAATTCTTCAGGCTCCTGAGTACTTGGATTATAGGTGTGAACTATTACAACCAGCTAGCATTTGATTTTTTAAGGCATGACCATGTCTTACTATTCTCAGTATGTATTTACATTTCAGCATCTTAAAATCGTTAGTATTAAAGTTAGGTGTGTGTGGGCTGGAGAGGTGGCTCAGGGGTTAAGCCTTCGCCTTGCAGGTGGAAGCTCCTGAGTTCGGTTCCCAGATCCCACGTATAGACGCCAGGCGGAAGCGGGGTTGGCCTGCACTTCTGGTCCTGGTAGGGACACATGCACATGCGTACAGTTGAATAAATAATAATAATAATAATAAAATTTAAAAAAAAAGATTAGACTTTAAAAAAAAAAGTTAGGTGTGTGTATCTCTGATAACCAATATTCATCCTTTGTGAATAGAAGTTTGCATATATAATCTGTATAATTTTTTGAACATATACTACTTGTGGATTCACATTACCTCATTATGTTGCCCAGGTTAGTCTTGAACGCCTGGGGTTCAAGTGAGTCTCCTGACTGAGACTATAGGTGTGTGCCAGTGCACAAAACAATATCAAATTTGAAACGTCCAGGCTATAGTAATCAGTTACCTATAATAGACAAGTTAAAACCATTTTCAGTTTTCCATTGTTTTTTGTTACATATGATTTATTTTTTAATTTTTTCTAATTTATGTGTATGTATGTATATAGGCATGTATGTATGTATGTTTGTATGTATCAAAGGGCACTGTACATCCCTATGGAAGGCCAAGGGTGACTCTGGGAATTATCCTGGATTGCTTTTACCTCCTTCTTGAGGAAACTGAGGTACAAGAGATTAAATAACTTGCCTTGAGGAAACCAGCCAATAGGTGACATTTTAAAAAGATTACTTTGCTCTCATATATACTTTCTCAGCTTCCCTTAGTCCTCTTGCTTTGAAGGTGCATTCCTGTAAGCTACGGAATGTAGAATTTAAAAATGTGTAATGAGTCATATAACTAATATGATCTGTTAATTATAACTACAGCACCCCCACAAGCAGTATCTATCCCAAATAAAGTTCCAACTCCAGTGTCAATGACAAGCCAAAGATTTGCGGTGCAGATCCCACCTTCTCAGTCCACACCTGTCAAACCAGGTAACATGATATGGGAGGGGGCACAGAATTCATGAGAACAGTTTTCATTAGTGGGGGAATTGTTTCAGTGTCGCAGCAGGAAGGTGACAGGTAAAGTTACAAATCAAAATTCTTCAAACAGTGTCTCTAGAATTATGTAAAGTCTTAACATATCTTTGACATTTCAGGGGAGGAGACTATTCATTGTGCTCATCAGATGCTCAAATACTGTGAGCTAAAAGTTAGGGTCCACAAATCTGAGGCATCTTCAGGGAAAAGCACTTCAAGTAAAAACTCAAATAATAGATGCTACAACTTGGTGGTGAATGTTTGTGCATGATCCAGATTATAAATGTGAATCTGAATAAAAATCATACCTCTAACTTCATAGAAGGAAACAGATCTCGTTGGCATAGTGTAAGCTGAATTCTGGTATAGCATAATTTACTAATGCCTGCATGTATAGTCTGCATCCTTTGAAATGTTTGCTTGCTTTATATAAAATATTGGCCTAGAAGAGAATCATTGTCTTCTGGCCTTGCATATGATCAATCCAGTGTGTTATATATTAATTGATAATTCTGGTAAACTTCTTTAAACCTACTTTAAATTAGGTTTAGGCAATTGAATCTTCATGTGAACATAAACCCAAATATCACCATTAGCAACTGAAAAATTTTTTAAATGCTTAAAGATTGAATTCAACTCTATTTAATAAAACATGATCTGTGTTCCTTCTATGATGGAGCTGTACTCCATGCTATCAAAACTTGTTTTAAAATTCCATTCAGCTTTGTTGTGTACTTTTGACTGTGCTTTGGATTCTGTGTAATCCGTAGTTGTGGGGGGGGTTCTTCTGTTTACAGTTCCTGCAACAACTACAGTTCAAAATGTTCTGATTAATCCTTCCATGATTGGGCCCAAGAATATTCTGATTACTACCAACATGGTGTCACAGAGCTCAGCCAATGAAGGGAACCCACTGAAGAGGAAACATGAAGATGACGATGACAACGATACTATGTAGGAATCCATTAGATGTGCCGTGCACTTAAAAAGTGCAGTTGCTTTTGAGCCCATAGATCACACCAAACATTTTAGATCTTAAGTTTAACCTTAGAAAAATATAGTCACAACATTTTTCACACAAGTTTAAACTGTTAGCTGTCTTTTTAATAACAGTACTAAGTTTTTAGGCTTCAGATACCCACGTCAACTGTTTCTAAAGAGTTTCATGTGCCGCAGTCCTATTTTTGGAAACTGTTCTCTGTCATGCTCCATTGACAGCAGCACTTAGGTTTCAGTTGCTCTGGCACCCGATCTCCTTTACATTTACAGATTAACTTCATTGTGAATTGAAATAGTCACTTTCACTGTAACTTTTTTTAGACCCAGTCTTTTCATTTAAGAAACAGGTTTTTTTTTGTTTTTTTGTTTTTTTTGTTTTTTTTTTTTGAAACACTGGATTTAGAAGTTCTAAATCCCTTTTGAATGTATTTGTTTTTTTGGCCTTCTCAAAATAGCTCCCTGTCTAGACCCCATTTTTGTTGTGACCCCCGCCCTCCCAGCCTTGTTTCTTCCCATTAAGTTTATAAGGCCATAACTGGAATTATCAAAATATCTTTCCTGATAACATAGTTCAGTGTCACTTTCAAACTTTGAAGATATGCTCTCCATGCCTAATGTTCTGTAGTTCCCTTGGCCCTGAAGACTTGCCGTTGCTGGTTTTCACTGGTTTTCACTCCGTACCAGTGTGGTTGGGTGTTATCTCTTCCCTTTCCAGCCTGTTGAACTTTACTCTTTGAGAGGCAGTTTTGCATCAGTTGTATTCTGTTGTGTTCCCAGTTGATAGTGCTACCATGTGTAGCATAGATAGTATAGCTTAATATCTGCCTTGATAAGTAATTTACACTGGACTTAAACAAAACCACTGAAGAGCGAGTTTTCTTCCTGCCACATGCATACATGCTTTTGTCACTACCGTTTGGGCCCTGCTATTGGTTTACTTCACACTGCTTTCCTTGTTATGGAGGATATCCACAAATCCTGTTTCCGTGCCCTGCAGTGAGTTTTTCAATGTTATCTAAACACCTTCCCCTGTTTTCCATTTATATTTATGCACATCTACAAATCCGATTAGAAAAGCCTACAAAGCTTTCGAGAATGCAAGAACCACTTGGTTGGAAAACTTAGGACGGGTTGCTCTGTAATCTTCATGCTGTTTAGAATCTATAGCCAAGAATCCTCAAAAGTAAGTGCCATCTTAGGGAAGATGGTTTGACACATGTGAGAAAAATAGACTAGTAACAAGGCCAAAATTTCTCATCATAGTTTGAATGTTTAGGAACATTCAACATTATGGAAGTTGATAGAGAAGCAGATATTATCAATAACATAGAAATGTGCATTATATAGCATGGATTGGATGTCATTACTTGAATGTTCTCAGGGAGGCAGAATACCAGAAGGCCTAGATTCTAGTCCTAGCTTCATATACCAACTGTGTGACCTTATTTCACCTCTGAGCCTTGTTCTCTTCACTAGTAATGGGAAAATAGCACCTACCCTGCCTACCTCACAGGACTGTTGTGAGGTTTTAACTGGTGTGTCAAAGTTCTTTCGAAATTGTAAAAGAAGTTCTATAAGTAATTATTAATGTATTTGTTCCAAGCTATTAATAAAAAATTTAAGCTTATCAGTAGCCTTTCATTTTCCACTGAAGCGATTCAGTGAAGGTGAATACAGCACAGTAATTCTGAAGGCAAGAAAGCAGATGGAATCTATTAAGCAGATGGTCTTATGTCAGGGATGGCTTGTTTTACCAGAATCAGCTTTGACTCATGGGAAAGAAATGGGTTTAAATCTTAAGTACTTGTCATGTGCCTTTGGAGGGAATTTGAGCACACATAAAGGTCTGTACTAAAACCTTTGGAAGATAGCTCCTGGGAGGGATGCCAGCATTGAAGGTCTCTTCTCCCCATTGTCCTTTTCGATATGTCAAAACCTGTATGTTAGAAGGAAATTTTGGATACAAAAAGCAGGAAACAATGAGCTGAAGAATAGATTTGAGCTGGGAATGATGGTGCACACCTTGAACTCCAGTGCTCTGGAAGCTGTGGTAGGATCATGAGTTCAACTCTTAGTTTCCTCTGTAAGAAAATTTGAATTCTTAAATTATACCATGAAGGGTTTTTTCCCCTACATATAGTTATATATCTATAAAATCTGGGACCTAGAAGTGAATTTACCAATTAAAATCCATGCCTTTGCAGCATTGTCAGCAGTTAATACTTCGTTGAATCTGGAGGAACATCGTTCTATTATTCTAGTTCATATGCTCAGAAGTTATTCATTAACCATGATCTTTCTTGACTAGCTTGTAAATTGCTTCAAGACAGATGTTCTTATATACCCTCTACTATGTCCAAGCACAGTGGGTGGGTAAAAATATTTGGCAAGATACTACTTTATTAACTTTGTATGTGCATGCACGCGTGCAGCATGGTATCCATGCAAGAGTCAGAAGACAACTTGAGGGAGTTGGTTCTCCCTACCTTGCAGGTTCCTGGGATGAACTCAAAAAAAACATTTAAAACCTAAATACATGTGAGAAATCCTGAAAATAAAGACTAATAGAAAGTACTTGGTATATAGTAAAGATTGATATGTGACACCGCCTACTATAGTACAGGTACCGAACGCATGGGTGTTTATGTACATTTTTTTCAGTTTCTCAGTACACTTGAGATCATTTTTAAAAAGGTAATTTGGGACTGGAGAGATGGCTCAGAGGTTAAGCCTCTGCCTCGCAAGCAGAAGATCCTGAGCTCAAATACCAGATCTCACATAAAAATGCTGAGGAGCAAAAGCCTAGAGCTGATCCACTTAGAACCCAAGGGCAAATTCTAACAAGAATGTGGCAGTTCCTGATAAAATGTTGGTCAGAGAGGTCTTAAGGGCCCCCAAACTTTATAGGATTTTGCCATTGCTCTTGGTTGCTCTCAAAAAACTGTCAGTAAAACCCTATTACTGAAGATGCAACAAATGGGTAACAGAACATGGGCAAAATATATCAACTGGAACTGGTCTGAGGACTTTCTCCTTGCTGGATAGCTTACACAGTACCAAGGAATACTGTAGAAGCTGCTGGGGGAGAGAAATATTCACCAGCTCCATCAATGGCATGAGATCTGTAAGTTGCAATATAAATCACCTGGCAACAGGTGACCACCAGTGTAATAAAGGCACAAATATCAAGGAGACAACCAACAGCTTTTTAACTGGACTCAAGATCCACTTGTCAGAATGGTACACATCCCTGTTACTATAAACTAGAACAATCCCCCCTCAAAAGGGAAGGAAATAGAGCACTAGGGAAGACAGTATATCAAACTGCTCTGTAGGAAGCTGTTACACCCATAGAATGGGAACTTGCAGTGGAACTCTTTGGGTCTAAAGCTGGATGAGTGGAGGGAAATGCACACATGAATGGGGTGGCCTGAAGAGAGGTAACTTGATAGGCCACAGAGGCTTTGACCCCCCTCCCCAGGAGTAGACAAACCATAGTGAACCCTGGGGTCAATAGAAACATATAAGCAGAATGGGTGGAAGGGAGTGGAAGGGAATGATGAAGGGAAGGGAGGGAGGAAAGCTGGGATGAATATTCAATATCCTTGTAAAAATAGAAAAAGGAAAAAAAAAAGCGGGAGGAAATGGCAGCAGCCTGTACTTCTGATCCTGAGAGGCATAGCCTGGGAAACTCAAGAGCAAAGCAAAGAGGAGGTAGAACAATCCAGGGTGATTCAAAAAGTCACAAGGCCCCACAGGCACACATAATGCCTTTTGATACACATACACACACACACACACACAAATAACCGGTTATTTGTAGGAGGGGGAGAAGTGGTCAGTTAGCTAAACTTCTAGTCCAGCTGAGCCACTAACTTGCTCCCTCTAAACTCCTTAAAAAAAGATTGGCCTAAAATTCCTGCTCCTCAAACCAGGATTGGGCACTACACTTCAGAGCGCTAAAACATTCTGTTTTAAAAATTAACAACAGAAATGATCATGTGAAATTGGAGTTTTTAACTATTTCTTTGTTAATAGAGGTGAAAATCACACCTTGCATGTAAAACATCCAACACAGAAATCCTGATGAAACGTGGCCTTTTTAAAATCTTCACCTCTGCTCTCCAACTCTATGAAAAGGGAAAAATCCTAATGATAGTTGGATCAGAACAGTCTGACTGACAGTAACAATAAAATAATGCCTTCAAGTCTGGTAAAGTGATGTTCAAGCTACAATTAACTGTATTCAGTGATGTCTATATATCCAAAGGTTGAAAATATTAGACAAATACCTGTATGTCTATGTTTTTCATGAGGTATTTAAAACATGATTTAATATTAGGTATCTTGAGTAATATGGAGATGACTCAAAGGATCAGAGGCTACACATAGGACATATGAAAATGCTCCATTTTATGCAAGGCATTTGAGCATCAGTAGGTTTTGATGAGGGGGTGCCTAGAACCAATTCCTTGTGGATGCAAAGGAGGGGTAAAGATATTACCAAATTAGCAATTACATTTACAAGAACAAAGACATTTCAGAAATAGTTCTTAAAAGATTTTGCCTCTAGAGCAATCTTTCTCAGGAAGTCCATAAAACAGTAGTTACATAAAAAGCAAATCAGACAGAAATGGTGGCATACTCCTATATCCCCAGCATTTAGAATCATTGTAAGTTAAAATCTAGGTCGGCAAATTCAAGATCATCAGAGAATCTCTATTTAAATACAAAAATAGGGCTGGGTAGATGGCTCAGGGGTTAAGACTGCTTTTCAAGCAGAAGGTCCTGAATTCAGATCCCAGTTCCCACATAAAAAATGCCAGGTGGGTATGTTGGCATTGTGCACTTCCAGCCCTGATGGGCACATGCACGTATGCACCATATTCATGCAAATAAAATTAAATTTTAAAAAAGAAAAATACACATTGTGCCACAGGCACCTGACCCCCACTAAAACAGATGATCCAGAGGGAAATTCACAGAAGCTGGTAGACAGGAAGGTGGGAGGAAAGGAAAGGAGAAAGGTAAAAAGGGGAGAAGGGATACCTACTCAAGTGAGTTTGCTAATTTTATTTGATAAAGAATAAACTAAGAGCTGGAGAAATGTCTTAGGGATTAAGCCTTTGCCTCAAGAACAAAATGACTTGTGTTCAGATACCAGATCCCACATAAAAATTCTAGGTGAGTGGTGACAGCCTGTACTTCTGGCCCCAGACAGCAAAGTCAGTAAAACCCAAAGAAAAGCAGTAAGGAGGTAGGCTAGTCAAGGATGATTCCCGAAGTCATCCCTGGGTCTCTACAGGCACACAACACCCTCTTCCACCCACACCTACACATACTCACACACCAAAACAAAAAAAAAAAAAAAAGGAAGGAAAGAAAGAAAAAGAAATAGGTAAAGAAACAGGAGCGAGAAGCAAGGAAAGTAAAAATTTCTTAGAGGGAGCCAGGGAATCTCAGGGTAACACTTGGAGCAGAAACGCACCAAGAACTCCAGTGCGAAATAAATTTAACAAACCACCAGATGTGTTCGCACATACTGGAATGTTTATCTTTCTGACAGATACAGAAATGAAATCAATGACATGAAAATGTGCTTAAAAAACTATTAGCTACAAAGAAACTAAAATTATGCAATAAATACAGCATGCCAAATACTTCAGCTGTGAATAGCATTTATAATCATAATGGAAGCTTTTTTTAAAAGAGTTTCTTGGCCTCAAATTCACTAGGCAACTAAGTCCAACCTTAAATTTCTGATCCTTTCTTTACCACCCAAGCACTGGGAGGACCAAAGAGGAGAAGCACAGGTATAAAATCCTCACTCTTCCAGCTATGAAGCTAGTAGACCTTTCAAAATCTCCAGAAGCTAACAGTTGGTTACTTAGAAAAATGAAGGTAAATACCAGAAAGATAATGGGGAGGGGAATCAGGAATGGAACAAACTAGGGTTTGTTTTGTTGTTTTTGTGACAAGCAGCCAAACTTTATGTTCATAAATGTAGATAGGACTAGAGAGATCGCTCAGGGGGGTTAAGCCTTTGCCTTGCAAGCAAAAAGAATCTGAGCTCAGATCCCAGATTTCACGTAAAAACTCTTGAGCAGAAATGGTGGAAGCCTGTACTTCTGTCCCTGGAACGCAGAGCCTGGGAAACCCCAAAGCAAAGTAAAAAGGTGGTCAAGCAATCCAGGATGATTCCCGAAGTCACCCTTGATCCTCCACAGACACACACCGTGCCACCTTCTGCACACACACACATCTACACACACCCACACAAGCATATACCCACACATGCACATGGGGGGGGAAAAAAGAGAAAAAAGTAAAATCAAAGAAAGAAATGTAAATAGCTGAGATTCCCTTCAAGATTCTATTCTTATCCTTCTTAACAAAGTATGAGAGGAAAAAAAAAATCCCAAGATTGAGAGGACACTGATTGTTTATTCATCAACTTCTCACTGCCTACAAGTGGAATCGAATGTTTCCATGCTGAGTCATGAACAGTGGGTAACAAAGCTAATCAGAGGCTGACATTGGAAAGAGGATGAAGCTAACACAGCTCACTTTCTCTTAACAGGTGGAACACAAATAGATGCACTTTAGAATGCACAAGCCTTAGTTACTAAGAAATTTCAATGGGATCCTGAAGGATGTAGACAAATCCCGGTGAGGTGCAGATGAGCTGAGATGCTGTGCCACTGTTTAAAGGTTCCTGGTGCTGCATCTCTTGGCCACTAGGTGAATCTTGGCGCTAACACCAAATGGAGATGCAGAAAACACTAAGTTGATTTAGGGGTTGTGTACAGGAACCAAAAGAGAGGACATTACTAAACACTGCTGAGCGCATCCACCCCTGGAAGGACTTTACCTGTTTTTGAGAAAGCACACACACAGAGAGCATTACTTACTGCATGACCCATTAAACCAGATCTGTCCCCTTCTGTCTTCCCAATAACTAGCTAGCTCTTCATTAGGATTATGAGCCACGAGGTTAAAAAACAACAAACTTTAATCCCAAGTCAACTAAAACATGATCCTCTCTGCCCCTCCCCACCTAAAGTGGATACAGGAACTTTATAGGAAGTTTTCTATTTGTACAGTCAATCTAATAGTAACTACCTAAATATATTTAATCGTCACTCCTTTCTATGTACTTTGAGTGTACAGCCCCTGCCCTCATCCAAGTGAATGAACCAAAACACAAATCTCACCTTCCAGAAGCTCTAGACTGGCACCACCACCAGTGCTCACGTGGCTGACTTTATCCTCTGTGTTCCATTTGGCGCAGCATGTGGCTGTGTCTCCACCACCTATTGAACAAAAGCCAGGTAAAAAAGGAAAGAAAAGAACAAAGCCTTGGCACCTGAAGTGTAAAAGCAGTGGTTCATCTTCAACCCAAAAGGTAGTTAATGAGCTCACCACTACCTCTCAAGAAGATTCTCCTTCAACCACATACCCTATGATTGCCCTGAGCCTTGAGATACAGAAGCATCTTCCCTTCCCCTCCACTGAAGAGAATTTGGCCATGTCACATTACCATTGGCCTTGTGCACAGGATTCCTTACCTATGATGGTAATGCAGCCTCTGGAAGTGGCTTTCACCACTTCGTCCATGAGTGACTTGGTGCCCCGAGCAAAAGCTTCCCATTCAAATACTCCCACAGGTCCATTCCACACAATCTGCTTAGCCCGAGCCACAGCCTCAGCATACTTCTTGCTGCTCTCTGTACCACAGTCTAAGCCCTGGAGGATAGAATTAAAAAGAGGATGAAGTCCTTGGAAAACTTACTAAGAACAAAAATCACCTGCATCAAGACCATAATGCAAGTCAGAATAGCAAGATTTTCTAATAGCTCAGTAGGTAAGGCAGTGTCCTAGATATAGTGACCCAAGTTCCCCAAGTTCAATTCCCAGAAGTCCACATGGAAGGAGAGAACTGACTTCTGACTTTCACCCACGTACCATAATATATATGCATGTTGCCCTGGGCAATGTCCTACACACTATTGATCCCACAAAGTCTAGTGTTTGCTAAAGGTACTAGGATCCTTGGCGGCAAGGGATTGACAGCCACAGTAGTGTTCCTATGCTTAAAGGGAACACAGGAAACGTTTCTGGGAAATGCCACTGGGTCCTTGCACCTCATCGGAGAGGAGGACCCAGAGGAGAGTTTGGCATGCTCATTAAAGGATACTCCGGGGATGGGAGGGGGAGGCACTGGGGGATGGGGAGGGAAGGGGGGATGGGGAGGGAAAGGGGGGTGGGGGGCACAGGGGGATGGGGGATTGGAGGGAGGTGGGGGACCCGTATACCTGTTAAGTTTGTATGAGTGGAAATAAAAATAAATAAATCAGATAATCATAAAAAAGAAATAAACAGTAAAAGGTACTGACAAAAAAAATATGCATGCATGTTCTCCCTCTCTCCCTCTCTCAAAATAATGTCACAATAAAAAGTTCCTACTAAAACCAAAAAACACCCTTCAGTTTTACAAATTGTAACTTATGCATATAAGCTCTTTAACTCAAAATTCTGCTTAATGGGGTCTCAGGTTCAAGGAAAACCTCAAGTTATCTAATATGAAGACTTCAGGAACTAGATTAGGGGTTCTCAACCTGAGTATATCAATTCTGCCACTCAAAATTGCAATGTCTGAAGACATTTGTGGTTACCACAACTTTTAGGGATACGTGACTGACACCTAGTGGCAAAAGGAAACTTTCAGTATTCCACAGTACTAGCAATACCTCAGTACAGCTAAAGCTATTTGAGATACCAGCTGTGTTGAAACTGAGAAGCACTGAATAAACTAGTGGTTCTCAAACCTTCCATGCATCAGAATCACCAGGAAATCTTGTTCAAAAACAAAGTGCTGGGGCCCAGAGAGATGGTTCACCAGGTAACCTGGCAACCCGGGTTCCAATCCCAGACCTTAAGTGGTAGGAGGGAAATAATATTTGAAAGTTGTCCTGAGACACACTCCCTTCTCTGGTAAATTAATTAAAATTTTAAGATGTTGGATCCCATTCGTTGGGTTGCTGATTTAAAAGGTGTAAAGTAGAGCTCAAGATTTTACATCTTTAAAATGAGTTCCAAAAATTGGTGTGGTCCCAGAAACAAGGAGAGAGGGGACCATGTTACAGCAGAGAAAATAGGCCTCCATCAAGGACTGCAAGTAAGTAATGAGACATCTGGTTAAGTTCACAGACTTTCGTTCCTGATCATTTACAACTGAGGGGGTATGATCTCACCAGAAGGGGAGGGCTTACAGTCTGGCAGATAAGAAGTAACCATTTTGCAAATGGGTGATTGACCCCTCCCTCACTGAGGTTTCCTACTTTTATTACATCTACCTTTGAATATACTCTTATAACAAGACTCTAGTTTAACAGCTTTTTATCTCTGGCCAGGGGGTGAAATACAATACCCATCAGGATGGAGTGAAGGGCATTGCAGGAGCAGCAAAACCACAAAAGAAAATCAACAAACCATAATCCAGAACTTCAGAGACTCTATATCAACCACCTAGAACTAGGCCAGACTAATCTCTCCCCATCCTGAAGCTCAGGGAAATTTGCGGAAGAGGGGGCGGTAAGATTGTAAGAGCACAAGGATGGGAGGAGCAATGATATGCAAGATACTCCACACAAGTAGGGCCGAAGCAATCATAATTGGACTTTTCATGCCCTGTGCAATGTCCAACACACTATTGACCCCACAAAGTCTAGCATTTGTTAAAGGCACCAAGATCCTTGGAGGCAAGGGATTGGCAGCCACAGTAGTGTTCCTATGCTTAAGGGGAATACGGGAAAGGGTTCAGGGAAATGCCACTGGGTCCTTGTACGTCACCGGAGAGGAGGGCCCAGAGGAGAGTCAGGCATGCACATTAAAGGATTCTCCGGGGTTTGGGGGGGGCACTGGGGGATGGGAAGGGAGGAGTGAGGGGAGGAGGAGCAGGGGGATCGGGTGGAGGAGGAGGGAGGGAGGGAGGGAACAGGTGTACCTATTAAGTTTGTATGAGCAGAAATAATAATAAAAAATGCTAAAAAAAATTGGTGTGGTTCAAACTGCTGGTCTTGGGACTCGCTCCGATAATGAAATTAGCAATAGAAAAATGCCTAACAAAAGAAAAACCGACTCAGCAAATCAGCACAGCAACATAAAATTTTACACAGTAACAAAAATAATCTGGGGTCCCAGTGTAGGGGCACACCTGTAATCCCAACAACTTCAGAAAATGGTGACCGCAAGGTCGGCCTAGTCAATAAACAATAAAGATTTAAAAAAAGAGGAAGAAAATTAGTCTATGTTCCTTAAATTTAATACATTTTTATCTTAATGTTCTTGTGAGAAAATTTTCCTTTTCTTCCTTTTCGTAATGTGTGTGTGCTTTCCCCTGCCCCTTCACACATTGAAAAAAGTGATTCACCATCCAGCCAGCAGGTATTCCAGATGCCACAGTAGCTTGACCAGTCTTGGCATTTTCATCAAACTTGTCAGCAGTAACGAAATCAACGGGCAAGGTAATTTTCACACCGTTTTTCTCAGCTTTGGACATAAGATCTTTGACGATCTTGGCTCCTTCTTCATCATACAGAGATGTGCCAATCTACATAGGAGATTCAAGGAGATGAAGATCAGCTCACGGGCAGACAGGAACTAGGCACAATATAAAGTAGTAACAGAAAGACAAAAGACTAACTTGTGGAAGTTGAATAAAAATGTGCTTTTAGGATTCACACGGAATTCACAATAGCATTCTATTATCACGGAGCTATCAGTTCCTACCTCCATGTTGTTCAGCACCTTCAGGAAGGTGAAGGCCATTCCGCCACCAATGATCATCTCATTGACTTTATCCAGCATGTTATTGATCAGCTGAATTTTGTCTGCGACTTTAGCTCTAGAAGGAGAAAACAGTAATCGCCACTATGAACATAAACAATTGAGTAGGTTAGTGCGAATACAAAGAGTCTGAATTTTTATATACAGCTTGCCATAAAAATAATCTACTTGGAAGAAATTCTCTAAACCAGAAGGGCTTACTTAGAAAACCTACTTGGGTTGAGGGTATGTGAGACCCTGGGTTTGATCCCCAGCACCACCCTGCCAAAAAAGAAAAAACTCTTATCTAAAAAAACTCCCTAAGATTCTTAAAGAAATTAAAGATTGAAATGCCATATGACCCTGCTATTCCACTTTTGGGAATAACCCCCCATACAGCAGAGGTTCACCTCGATAGCACAAGCACGACCATGTTCATAGCAGCACTGTTTACAACAGCAAAGTCATGGAATCAGCCAAAATGTCCAACAGTTGATGAGTGGATAAGGAAACTGTGGTACATCTATACAATGGAGTACTACTCAGCCATCAAAAATGATGATTACTGGAATTTGCCGGGAAATGGATGTCATTAGAAACAATTATATTAAGTGAAGTATCCCAGACCCAGAAAATTAAGCGCCGTATGTACTCCCTAATAGGTGGCTCCTAGTACCAAACCCACCCAGCCCACCTAGAGACAGTAATTCCAAGGATTATGAACAGGAAGGATGGGGCTGGAGGGCCACACCAGAAACAAGGAGAGAAGGGACCATGTTACAGCAGGGAAAATAGGCCTCTACCAAGGACCCAAACAAGTAATGAGACATCTGATTAAGTTCACAGACTTGTTCCTGATCATTTACTACTGAGGGGGTGTGATCTCACAGAAGAGGAGGGCATATAGTCTGGCAGATAAAAAGTAACCATTTTGCAAATGGGTGATAGACCCCTCCCTCACTGTGGTTTCCCACTTTTATTACATCTACCTTTGAATGTGCTTTTATCACAAGACTCTAACAGCTTTTTGTCTCTGGCCAGGGGGTAACATACAATGCCCACCAGGATGGAGTGAAGGGCATTGCAGGAGCAGCAAAACTGCAAAAAAAAATCAACAAACCACAATCCAGAACTTCAGAGACTCTATATCAACCACCTAGAACTAGGCCAGCTTAGTCTCTCCCCATCTTGAAGCTCAGGGAAATTTGCGGAAGAGTGTAAGAGTGTAAGAGCAAAAGGATGGGAGGAGCAATGATATGTAAGATACTCTATACTAATTAGGGCTGAAGCAATCATAATTGGACTTTTCATGCCCTGCGCATTGTCCAACACACTGTTGACCTCACGAAGTCTAGCATCTGCTAAAGGCACCAAGATCCTTGGAGGCAAAGGATTGGCAGCCACAGCAGTGTTCCTATACCTAAGGGGAACACGGGAAAGGGTTCAGGGAAAGGCCACTGGGTCCTTGTACATCGGAGAGGAGGGCCCAGAGGAAAATCAGACATGCACAAGAAAGGACTCTCTGGAATTGGGGTGGGAGCACTGGGGGATGGGGAGGGAGAGGGGTGGGGAAGGGGAGCAGGGGGTACGGGGGGAGGGAGGAGGAGGGAGGGAGGGAGGGAACTGGTGTACCTAATAAGTTTGTATGAGCTGAAAAAAAAAAAAACTCCCTAAATTCACAGGGTCCAATTTTGATTACTGACATACCCCTGAGCTCACTCAGCACTATCCTGACACTAGAATGGGGAAATGATTGTACAATAAATGCAGAGCAAATAAGTAACACATTAAACAAAAAGCAGACATTCCTATTCTAAATTTACTTGCCCAGTTTCAGCTTCTAAAAAAAGGGATGACAATAAATATGCAACTGTCACCTGCTTATAAAAGAAAAAAAAAATAGATCTAAAATCAAGAGAAACAACGTCATCGGAGAGGAGGGCCCAGAGGAGAGTCAGGCATGCACATTAAAGGATTCTCCAGGGTTTGGGGGGGAGGCACTGAAGGATGGGAAGGGAGGGGTGAGGGGAGGGGGAGCAGGGGGGTCGGGGGGAGAAGGAGGGAGGGAGGGAACCAGTGTACGTATTAAGTTTGTATGAGCAGAAATAATAATAAAAAATGTTAAAAAACAAAATCTCACTGGCGCATGACTCAGAAACTCAGACACTTTGGGTACTCTTAGACTTCTTGCTCAGATGGCTATGACAGCAAGTTACTAAGAAAAAATAAAACTAAGCATCCTTGCAGGGAAAAAAGGGAGAAATATGGATATTATGACTGTCTATTGAAACTATACATCAAAAGTTATTTTTGATGATGAATTACTGGAATTTGCTGGGAAATGGATGTCATTAGAAACAATTATATTAAGTGAAGTATCCCAAACCCAGAAAGTTAAGCGCCGTATGTACTCCCTCATAGGTGGCTCCTAGTACCAAACTCACCCAGCCCACACTGAGACACTCAAAGGTAAACCTATGTAATACAGTAATTGCAAGGATTGTGAACAGGAGGGATGGGGTTGGAGGGCCACACCAGACACAAGGAGAGAGGGGACCATGTTACAGCAGAGAAAATAGGCCTCCAAGGAATGCAAGTTAGTAATGTGACACCTGGTTAAGTTCACAAACGTTCGTTCCTGATCATTTACAACTGAGGGGGTATGATCTCACCAGAAGGGGAGGGCATATAGTCTGGCAGATGAAAGATGATCATTTTGCAAATGGGTGACTGACCCCTCCCTCACCGAGGTTTTCTGCTTTTATTACATCTACCCTTGAATGTGCTACTATAACAAGACTCCAGTTTAACAGTTTTTGGCTCTGACCAGGGGGTAACATACAGTGCCCATCAGGATGGAGTGAAGGGCATTGCAGGAGCAGCAAAACTGCAAAAGAAAATCAACAAACCACAATCCAGAACTTCAGAGACTCTATATCAACCACATAGAACTAAGCCAGCCTAATCTCCTCCCATCCTGAAGCTCAGGGACATTTGCGGAAGAGGGGGTGGTAAGATGGGAGGAGCAATGATCTGAAGATTCTCCACACTAGTTAGGGCTGAAGCAATCATAATAGGACTTTGCATGCCCTGCGCAATGTCCAACACACTATTAACCTCACAAAGTCTAGCATCTGCTAAAGGCACCAAGATCCTTGGAGGCAAAGGATTGGCAGCCACAGTAGTGTCCTATGCTTAAGGGGAACACGAGAAAGGTTCAGGGAAATGCCACTGGGTCCTTGTACGTCATCGGAGAGAGGGACCAAGAGGAGAGTTAGGCATACACAATAAAGGACCTCCTGGAATTGGGGGGGAGGCACTGGGAGACAGGGAGGGAGGGAAGGGAGCAGGAGGTTCGGGGGAGGAGGGGGGGAGGGAACTGGTCTACCATTAAGTTTGTATGAGCGGAAATAATAATAAAAAATGTTAAAAAATTTTAAAAAAAGAAAAAAAAGTTATTTTTGACTAATATATGATGCAAACTTTTGGGAAAGAAACATGATATTTATAACTTAAATGTGTACATCCTATTGCACCAATATTTTTACCAATGTGAAAAGGGTCTTTATTCCCACTTGATTCTTTTTCTAAATAAATTTATTACATTTAAAAAAAAATCAAGAGAAACAAAATAACAGCTTGCCTTCCATAAACATTTCCATATAGTTTTAAACTGTTTAAAAACTCTGTCCTTTTTTATTTGGCAGAGAGGGTGGGGACCGAGAGAATGAGAGAGTCAGCCTGCAGATATGCAATGGCACACGGGTGGAGAGCAGAAGACAACTTTCAGAAGCCAGTTCTCTACTTCTGGGAATTAAACTCCGGGTTTCAAGCAGGCACCTTCAAACCATCTCGCCAGCTCCATTCCCACATATTTAAAACCCACTTACGTGACCAATCGCTTGAGTCCATTCCTTCCTTATTCTATAAAAACACTGTATATCCTATGAGAGAGATGCTCACAGACAGCTCAAATTCTACTCTAAAGAGAAGCAAAAGACCAGAGTCTAACCTTTAGAACCATTAAATAAGATCAATGTTGTCAGGAACTTACCTTTTTTGCAAGAATATAATTCAGAAAATGTTCCCATTTGAGTTATTTTGAGGACAGCACTCAGGAAACCTAGAGAGCAACTACACTACATGGAACTGACATCCAACCCAGGGTCAATGTTCACCAGGAAATGCTGAGTGTTTTCAAAAGGATCCTGGTCATCTAACAAGAAAGTGGCATAATGGCAAGTGACAGTAAAAGGGACAGGAATATCTTATCCAAGTATCCCCAAATGATCCTTGTTCCTACTTTGCCACCTAAAAATGCATCTTCAACCTTTCCTTCTGAAATTTCTATTTTGGGCTCAAGCAGTAGATAATATCCACATGCTTGGCTTTCTTTCCCCATAAGGGGACATATCAAATAGGTACATGATCTGGAGAAATGAGGTCTAAATGATATACTAAACACATAGGAGGGAATTTCTGAGTGAATTCCACCAGGCTACATGTAAGAACTTTCAAATTGCTTTTAAAAAGAGCCTTGTTCCTACATGTTTCCACAAGCCTACAGTCACAGCGCTCAGGAAGCTGAGGCAAGAGAGAGAGCTCAGAGTCACCCTTTACTACATAGTAAACCGGAGGCCTGCTTCGGTCATGCGTAACCCCGTGTGAAGCAAAGGAAAAAGTCTCAAAGACAATGATAAAATGACCATCTCTAGGGGATCCTCCCCATTTTCCACCCCTCTCTACCTCTGTCTTAGGGAGTCTAACCTACAAGGACCACATCAAGGCAAGGGACTCACATGTTCTCTGCTTTCCAGGCAAAGTTGAGGTAGTAGAAGGATGCCTCCTGGGGAGATTGAAGGGAGGACACGGTACTACCCCCCTACCAGAGGACTAGCCCTATGTCCTATTCCTATGTCCCTCAACCAAAGACTATAATTTTGATCAGCGGGTCCTCCCGACCAACACACCGCCACTCTAGATTCCTCCCCTTCAGGCCTAGGGGTCATGCTGGTGTCTACTGGTAGCCTGTAATTGCACTCCCTTTCTGATTTCCCCAGTCTGCCCTCACCCCTATAGACAGTCCCTCAGTTACCCAGTGTTGGTGCCATGTGACCATAATGAAATGAAAACCCACATCAAGTAAACGCTATTCAAAGTGTATCCTTAGGCAGTTTCAGAACAGGGACATGCTGGTAAGGTCTTTGAAAGTCACCCCCAATGATGGGATTATCTTGAATAAGCACACCCCATTAATCTGAAGGAACTGGTTCTAATCTTTCACAGAGGATTCGATTCATAAGCCCCATTTATGAATGATATGGAGATGAGCTCTCCATTGCAGATAGGCTAAGTTCCTCAAAAAAAAGTCAAGCTGCAAAGGCCAGAATGGGCTGGGCTCCCCCTATAAAGAAGCCAGTGAGATGTAGGGGGCCAAAAGCTCCAATCAGGTTTGTAGAAACTGGAAGTAACCAATAAGGAAAAGCCAATTTTCCCAAAGCCTGCCTAATCCCATAAATACCTGACCCTGCCAGCTATCTTTGGCTTCCTTGCCCCTGCATGGATTCCATATCTGTAATCCATGAATTCTTCTCAGCTCTCTTGTCTCTTTAAGAAACCATGCCCATGAGCTGTACTTTTTCTCTCTCCTAATAAAATCTGCCATAATCCTCTACTCATGTTCTGGTTTCAATCTTCGATCACTGAAAACAAGAACCCCCACAACAATACCAAAGTGTTCTTCATACCCTCCCAAGATGGCCAGGAAGGGTCGTTCTGGACTTTCTAAGGCCTTGGCAAAATAGTTCAGCTCCTTCTTCATCAAAAACCCACCAGCCTTCTGTGGCAGGTTGACACCCACCATGGAGCTAGAGAAAAAAAACAAATACATTCACATTTCAGTCAGATCCTGTCATTTCTCCCAATCCTAGAAGCCACCTTATCACTCAAATGCTTTTGACATTTCTGAGAAAGTCATGAAATCAATTTTCATTCCTAAGCTGCAAAATAAAGTCACTTAAGTATGGGATATGGTTTTTAACCAATAGTGTAGAGTCAACGGTAAAGACCAAAAGGCCAGGAACTGAGGTGAAATTTCAGGTACCCAGTTAATATTCTTCGGGAAGCCAAAGAGAGAATTGCAATATGAAATCGGCCAATGGATGAGAGCTCTTGTAAAAATATGTACATACCATATACCATTCCCAAAGGAAAAAAAAATCTGCACAAGGTATCTGAAGTTAGAAAGAGTTGCCTGTTGCTGAAGCTCTACGAGAAAATTATGCTTCCCAATCTTTTCTGAAACTGGTTTCCTCTTTGAATCAGGATATTTAACAGGCGCCACATAGCTCTAAGTGGAGGCAGAAGCTAAAAAGATCAGTGTGATACACAAATTTGTAAAATAGCCTAGAGCTTAGGCTGGCTGCTCAAGTGACAAGCATTGATCTCTGCCCTGTGCTGATGATGCTATGCGTACCTGTGGGCTCGGTGTGCAGTGCCAAATGCATCATTGACATAGACATCTCCCAGCTTGGAGAGCGATGCTCGGAAAGCCTCTATTTTGGCTGGCTCAGCTTTAACCTGAAGGAAAAAATGGAAAATGAAAAAAGCCCAACACAGGAAATGTCAATGGCTCCACAAACAACTCTAAAAGTATTCTAGGCTACCATGAATCCTCTAGACCATCTCCAAAGACCCTTACTTGGTAGGACAGCAATCTCTGCAAGTAGCAGCTTCATCTGTTCTTTCTACCAAGCAGTACAGATCCTACCTGCTAGCTCACCTTCCTTTACCATTCATGTGAACCTAATTTTCCTGAGCCCTGGTTTAACTGACATCTCTGATCATATAAAGCTAGCTTGGCCTCAGTCTGCAAGCTAAGGCGCTGGGGATCATTCCCATCCTCACTCACTCCCCCGTGAAAAAATAGTTTTATACTTGACTCAAACTATTGGCTACCAAGGCATTTGTGTAAAGACAAGAGCAGCTCACACATTCTCAGCAGAAGTAACAAGGGCAGGCAGGGATAGAGAAGATAGGCCGAACTATGATGACACACAAGAATCTCGGGCACTTTGCACCTTGCTTTAAAAGGGGCATTTTATTAATATTTCTTTCGAAGTCATTCATCTAAATGAAGAAAAAATCATCTCTTTGGTGACAGAGGGGGATGGAAAGCAGAAATGAACCAGCTCACATTCCAGAATCCCCCTAAGGGGACATCAAGCAGGATGGCAGATGACCAAACAAAGATACACAGGAAGCAAATGACATGAAGCAAGGGACATGGCACAGAGGTTAATTTTAGTCACTGTCCACTCCCAACCTCCCAGGTGTGGAGAAGATTAATGAGGCTTCCAGAGAGAATGTGTTGTCCTCCAGGGCACAAAGAATCACAGAGGTAGGAATGCTCAAAATAAGGCCCTTAGAGCCCCCGTAATTTCTCTAGAATAGAAACTCACTTGCCACTAGTGTCTAGAAAGTATGCAATGATCACACTAACCAAAGGTCAGGAGACCTGGGTCCAAACCCAGCTATGATGCTCATTAACTGTACTCCCCTCCGAAAGCTGCTCTGTCCTTGGAATTTCCCCATCTACCAAAACAGGGATGCTAAGCATTCTGTCCCCGAGCTTTTTGGGACATCAGGCATGGTGATGACCCCTGTGCGGCCAGCACTAGCAAGGCTGTGGCAGGAGGACTGTGAGTGGTCTGAGCCAGTAGACTGTCTAAAAACACCCCGGGGGGGGGCTTCACTTTGGCAGCACATATACTAAAATTGGAATGATACAGAGAAGATTAGCATGACCCCTGCAGAAGGATGACACACAAATTTATGAAGCATTCCATATTTTTAAGAGTTAGAAACTTCAAATAGAAAAAAAAAAAACTAAAGATGTCTGCAGAAAAGACAGAAACTGGGCTCCCTTGCTCCTCATGAGACTCCATATCTAGCTAGAGTTCATGAGTTCTGGGCTCTTCTTGCCCCTCGCGAATTCATGGTCATGAGTGCTATTTTCTCTCCTCTAATAATCTCTGCCTTAACCCTCTAAAAAAGAAAATGGAGAGAGTAACATTGAGGAAGGCACAACCTCTGATGGAGTGGAAGAAAAGAAGTTAGAGCTGACTGATCAGGCACCTTGTCTATGGTGATCCCTGTCTCCCTTCCTGTGCAATCCAGAGCAATATTTTTATCAACTTTTTTGCAAATGTAAACTTTATAGTAGCTCTAGGAACATTTCTCAAAAGAGGGAATCCCACCGATTCCCTTTTATTTTTCATTTACTTATTGATTTTGTGTGTGTGTGTGTGCATGTGTGTGTGTGGAAGACCCAAGGTGACGCCGGGAATCATCCTGGATTGCTTCTACCTCCTTCTTGCTTCGCTCTGGGATTTCCCAGGAGGAAGTGTAGGCTTGAAGAGCAAGCCAGCTCAGGCTCCGGCTGACATTTTTTTGACAAGGGATCTGGATCTGAACTCGGGACCTTTTGCTTGGGAAGCAAGGCCTTAACCCCTAAGCCATCTCTCCATCCCCTCGTGCTATTTTTTTTTTTAGGATTAAGGCAGAGTTTTTAGAGGAGAGAGAGAATGGAACTCACAAACATGAATCCGAAAGGGGTATGAGAGCCCTGGAGAACTCATGAACTCCAGATATGGAGTACCACGAGGAACAAAAGAACCAGAAGTCACAGACTCCAGACTGTGGAGTCCTATGAGGGACACGGAGTCAACCCATTCTATTTTTAAGTGTAAATGGTTTTTGTTTTTTAAGATGTGAAATCATTTGCTGGCTATTTATTTTTGAGTACAAGCAGAATACACTGGGCTACTAAATCAAGAAAGGCTATAACTATCCTGGTGTCAGTGGAACATTCTACAATGGGGGGTTAGTTTTATATCCTACAATATAAAGCATCCTATATGGCAGTTTGGCATTTGTCACAGTTTAGATACAGATGTTAACTTGACAGTTGAGGGTTCAGGTTCTGGGCACATTTGTAAAGAAATCAGTAGCTAAGCCCTGATTCTAGTTGATAGACAAGAACCAACCCATGGTGGGCGGGACTGGTCCCCAGGTAGGTAAATAAAACGGAAGGAACTGGTTAAGAAAGTTGGCATCCTTCTGTGTACTTGGCCAGACATACTGGTCTGACAAGTAAGGATCGTCCCTCTCTCAGCCATTACGTGGATATGGTGTGGCCAGTTCCCTCAGCCATCGGGTGATGGTGTGTGCTCTCCTACCAAGCTGGACAAGGACCAAACTATTGTTAAGCCAAAAAAAAAAAAAAAAACCTGTTCCTTAGCTGCTATGTCATGACTTTATCAGCAACATGCACAGTAACTGCAACAGCATCTCAGTCACACGCATTTGATGCATCTTGGCTGCTTTAGATTCCTTCTAGTCCCATGTTTCTAATAGAATTGTTTCCTAAAGAAAACCAGTTCTTGACCATTGCCTGTCGGAACTGTGTCCTCTGTAAGATCTCTGTGGTGGTGTGATTTTCCTAGTCATGCTGACACTATATTGTGAAAGAGCAAACAGCTGAGGTGTGTATGTGGGAGGCGAGCTCCAAGTGGGGGAGGGTCAGGATTACCAGCATTAGATGGAAAATCTGCTTCCAAAGTGAAAGCTGGAACATCCCTAGAATAATTGCTTCTTGAAACACAATACATAAATGCACGGCTTTTTTTATTATCAAATATAAGTTTACTTTCCTTCAACTTTTTTTCTTTTTATTCCATTTATTTTGCCTAGTTACACAAGCTCAATAGGAACCCCCCTTCTTCTCCCTCCCCTCTCCCTTTCCCTGTTGTCCCCCATTGCATTCCCCTCCTTCCCACACCTCCCCTCACTCTCACTCCTTTTTCTTCCCTCCTCCTTTCTTGGTGCTTCCTGCTTTCTCCCTCCCATTCTCCATCTGTTTATGTGGGCACTGAATTTCCACTAGTGAGGATTCAGGACTCATTGGCATAGCTTGGGGCCCCTTCTTGAACTGCCCACTGACATGGGAACTCCATTATGTCTGTTTAACCCCTTGCCTCTAAGGATCCTACTGCCTGAAGCCTTCTCCCCTGGGATCCTTGCTAGACTTTGGGGGGGACGGGTCATTGACATGTCAACCACTGAAATGCACGGCTTTTTAAACCAGTAGTACATGCATTAAGACCTGTATACAAACTGAAATTTCTGTGTACTGATCCTTAACCAATAAACATCAATTATGAAAAAAAAAAGAATTTTTGAAGAAAAATGAGATGAAGTAAACCTTTTCCTGGAAAAAAAGAAGTGCCACAAAATAAAGTCAAGAAAATTCTTTAATATTTCTTTATTTGTGTGTGTATCGGAAGACACTGTGTGTGCTTGTAGAGGCCCAAAGGTGACATCAGGAATCAGTCTAGATTGCTCTACCTCCTCCTTGCTTTGCTCTGGGGTTTCCCAGACTGTACCTTCCAGGGTTGGAATTATAGGCTGCCACCATTTCTTTGTGGCATTTTGTATGTGGGAGCTGGGATCCGAATTCCTTTTGGTTTTGAGGCAGAGGTTTAACCCCTGAGCTATCTCTCCAGCCCGCAATTTTTTTTTATTTATTCAATTGTGTGTGTGTGTGCGTGTGTGTGTGTATGTGTGTATGTAGAACCACGGGCAAATTCAGGAATCACCATGGACCGCCTCCACCTCCTCCTTGTTTACTCTGCCCGGGGATTCACAGGCTCCGCCCTACCAGGACAAGAAACACAGGTCCAGCCCGCAATTTTAAAAATCATTGTGAACACACTGTATAAAGTTTAATTTTGCCTTCCTTTTTGCTTGTATTCACTTAGAACTCATGACTAGACTCCTACCATTTCACACAATGCAAGCCTTTAGACTCAGAATAACAAGTGAATTAACTAAGCTAAATTAACTAACTAAATACCAAATGAATTAACAAAGCAAAAGCATAATTAGTTCATCATTTCCCAGTAAAACATGTGGCATCAATTTTCCAGTTGCCACCTGCCATTTCCAAGCCCTAGAGCTTGTGCCTCTTGAGTTTCAGTCTAAAGGGCACCAAATTTTAGGTCAGCATTTGACTAGTACTACTGAAGCGAGACCATGCCAAAAACAGGATAAGGCAAGACCAGGGCCTGTGCTGCTAAGAAAAGAAACTGCCTAAAAGCAGGCACTCCAGTGACCTTAAGAAATGTCAGAAGTCGAAAGGGAACTGAGACAGTCCTCTCACAGCATCGTATTCTCACATCTTTAAAGACTAGAAGGATGTAAAATACCTCTCTTCTAACTGCTGGGAAAATCCAAACTCACGTACAAAAGATCAGTTTAGTAAGTTAGTTCTGCTGTCAAGTCATAGTAGCTGGTCTTGTGGATTGCTGAAGACAGCATTTTTGATAATTGTATAGCTCAGTGCAACCAATAGACCATGTGCAGTTGCAACTGAATATACGGCCCATAAAGCCAAAAAATATTTAGAAAAAATTTGGTGACCTAATGGACTAAGCTAGAAATCTCAGCAACAGTCTACTAGCTTTAGCCAAATGATCACTTTCTGAAACTTGGGTTTTTTGAGACCTATTTCTTTATGAAATGAGAATGATACTTGTATCTCCTTATCTTAGAGAGAGATTCAATTACTTTATACATTGTAAGAAAATGCCTTGGGCTGGAGAGGTGGCCCAGGGGTTAAGCCTCTGCCTTGCAGGCAGAAGGTCCTGAGTTCGGATCCCAGATCCCACGTACAGACACCAGGCGGAAGCGGGGGCGGCCTGCGCTTCTGGTCCTGATAGGGCGGAGCCTGTGAATCCCCGGGCAGAAGGAGGTGGAGCGTCCATGGTGGTCCCGATTCGTCATTGTTCTAACACGCACATACACACATGCGCACACATATACATACACACACACGCCCAATTAAATAAAAAAAAAAAAAGAAAATGCCTTAAGGGCTGGAGAGATGGCTCAGTGGTTAAGACTGTCTCACAAATAGGAGGTCCTGAGTTTGGATTCCAGGTCCCACTTAAAAACACCAGGCAGAAACAACTGTGGCCTACACTTCCAGCCTTGGTGGGTGGAGCCTGGAAAATCTCAGGGAGCAAGAAGGAGGAGAAGCAATCCAGGATAATTCCCGAAGTCACCTTTGGTCTTCCACAGGGACACAAACAGAGTACCCCTGATACAATAATAAATAAATAAAATGCCTTAAGAGACATGGTGACACAGGTCTATTTCCAGTACTTGGGAGGTACAGAGAGAGAATCAGGAGTTCAAGTTATCCTAGGCTACATAGCAAGTTTGAGGCCAGCTTAGGCTACATGACTACATGAGACCCCCCCCAAGGGAAAAAAAAATCCTTTAAATTCAAAGCAATCTCGCCATGACCAACCATCATATTGACTGAATACTCTTACATTCCAGTATTGTTCACATATTTTTCAAAGATATTTCAAAAAGTGAGCAGAAGTCTGGACTGATGGTAATATTCCACTCCTTGAGAAGGTAGGAAATGATTGCAGTGTGTTTATTCTATGATAACTCATCACACTGCATTTGAAGAGTTTTGTTTTTACATTGCTTGGTTCTTGAACATATTACACAAGCATTCTAACATTCTCCCTCATCCCAAGCCCACATTTGTACCTTTTTACATGTACGTTACACTTCAATGAAAAACATCAATGAGTTTCCTCTATTCTTTCCTCATGATATTTTAAAAATTCAGGCCCACCCTAGATCCATCAAATGTCAAGATGAGGATTCCTACCTTGTTCCCAGAAGCATCTTTTCCCTTCCCTTCTTCCTCTACATGAAATCGGAGATTCTCCAGCAGGATGACGGACCCAGCCGCTGGGTTGGCACAGGTGTTCTCAACGTCTGGGCCCACACAGTCCTTCAAGAACAGAACATCCCTGGGGGAACAGGAAATGAAGAGATTTCAACGGGCTGATGGTCGGGACCAGCATGCCTGCCTGTCTGGCCCCCTACAAAGCCCACCAGCAGAGCCGGACACTTACTTGCCCAGCAGAGACTTTAGCTCCACAGCAACTGGCTCCAAGGAGTACTTGTCAGGCATGGGGACACCATCAGGTCGGCCCAGGTGGCTCATAAGGACAACTGACTTGGCTCCATTGTCCAAACAGAATTTGATGCTTGGCACAGCAGCCTTGATCCTGCACCCAGGACATAGCAGATAGCAAGGTTATCTATCCCAAAGAATTACTGGAAACTACTTTATTCATGACTTCAGAAAACAAAGTCCTTTCTCTTCACTAAGTTCCAGCAGTGTACAGTCAGCAACTCAGTGGTGAAATTCAGATTGAGTTCAGGGGAAGAAGCTAAACATGACATTCCCCTTCCACCTAGAACTATACAGTCTCACATGGATTGTCCCCTTATGCACAAAACATAGCAAGCCTGAAGTTGCTCACTATCTACAGCAGGACCTACCTAAAATCACAGTCTAACTTGAAAGCCTTAAACATTGTTCTTTGGACAGCCCTTAGACAGTTCACAAGGAAGCTCTTTTGCGTAATAATCTATACTTGATCATTGACCTCTGTGCTGGCTAAGTGAATAAAGGCTATAGGAAATAAAACTGGGGAATCTACCTTGATCACTGAGCTAGGTGAAATGCCTCCTGGTCCCCCACTTTTCTAAACCCTAAGATTGTGTATGTTGCAGTTTGTTATCTTGTTGCCCCCTTTTCAAATTCAACCTACGACCTGCACACTCGACGCAGCAAGCAATGTAAATCTTAGAGAAATGCCAATGTAGATCTAAGTCACTTTTTATATAGAAACACAATTTATATAGAACTTTGTTTCCACAATGTATCACACTTAAGCAAAATGGGCTGGGGATGTAGCTCAGTAGTAGATCAGGTGCTAAGTATACACAAAGTCCTGGGTTCAATCTCTAGAACCAAATTATTATTATTATTATTATTATTATTATTATTAAAAATACTCCCTTTAAACACTGAACTTGTTGCTACAAGCCATTACTAACTTCACTTTCTCCAGCTAATAAGAAAACAAAAATGGGACTGGAGAGATGGCTCAGGGGTTAAGACTATGCCTTGCAAGCAGGTCATGAGTTTGGATCCCAGGTCCCACATAAAAACACCAGGTGGGAATGGCAGATGAGCAGAGCCTGAGAAATCCCACCACCCTGGAGAAAGAGACAAAATAACCGGCAGATACACCGACTGAGAAGAACTCCCAAGTACCTAGAAAGATCAGCAGTAGCCTTAAGGCCATCCATCGGATGACCGATAGTCGACGCCTTGTACTTGTCTCCACAGGAACACATGTTGCCCTCTGATACACACACAATAAATGAATAAGGTTTTAAAAAATAGTATCATTTTTTTAAAAAAGCAAAAATAACAATCTAGTAAAGAAAAATAACTTTATTCAGTGCTTCTTTTGTGCAAGGCACTGCTGGAGGTTCTCAGAATATAACAGTAAACTAAAAAAACCCAGTCTCTGGTCTCATGAAATTGGAATTCCAATGGAGAAACAACAGGCGAGTGTGTAGACGTGTTTGCCTGCATGTGAGTATATAGAAAATATCAAATGGTAAAAGAGATGAAAACAGAACAAGAATGGGTAGAATATTAGAAGGGATGTAGAAGGGAAAGTGAGTCTGATAAGTTGAAGAGAGGTTAGAACGATTTTTAAGAACGAAATCATGTTATCTTATGCTACTTGCCAAATATAGAAAATTGTTCACATCAGTTGACACCTATGTCATGTTGGAAGCTGACATAACAAAACCAATTACTGTTCAGCACTAAGCCTTCTAGGCATACCCTACTGCTGCTAATGAGTGTTTTGTTACTTAATCCCATGTTGCTCTCCAATGAAGATGTACATAGATATGTTTTTCTGTTCTTCATTCATTCAATACCTTAACAAATTTCCAATCTTTTGTAGGAATTCTTGTCAATTCCTACACTGACAGAAAGGACAGTGGATGGTATATTGGTAAAAAGTCAAAAAGTCATATGGCTTTACATTGCTCTAGTTCCCCAGTATAAAACAAACCATTTCCACATGACATACTCACACCCACACATATACTCAACCCAGCAGAGTTTCAGCAGTAAGCTTACCTTTGGTTATTCGTTATCTGGTTGTTCTTCATTGGAACATTGAAATCCACTCTGAAAAAGAAAACACTTTCAGTTTCAGAGCCAAGATCAACTTCAGTCCCCTCAAAGGTTACAAGTATGGTACTCAATGAGTTAAATAAGCTGCAAGTTCAAATCTCACCTTAAATACTTACGCAAATGCATTTAAGCAATGGACCTTAACAGGGGACCTTAAAAGATAAATTAGCACTTAGCCATGGGAAAAGGGTGGGAGCAGTGACTGGAATAGAACCCCAGTTGGGGTTTTTCGGCTACGGGATTGGTACTTACACTGCTTTACTTTACATAGCTGTGCTCATTTAAGAGTATAAAGAGTATGATTGTATACTTATTCTAATGTGGTATCTACTACTTTAAAACAATAAAAAACACCTACCCCAAGAACTAATCCCCAAAGACTGGGAAGCTAAAGGTGCCTTATGGTACACTCAGTTGGCTAGACGACGGTAGGTAGACAGAGCGAGTGCGATGAGAGGGGGCCTTTGAAGGAGGCCTGACTTGGGTCGAAGATAGCAAGGCAACACAGGATTGATTCTCTTTGCTTCAGTACTTTTTGGGGTCTTTTTGAAAACCACATCCCCAAGAAATGTTCCAACTAAAACACATCTAGAGAATTTCATTCTTTTTTATGAAGAGTCTGGAGCCTTCAAACTAGGAGGAAATCTAAGGTCGAGTACCGAGTTTACACAACACAACGCCCTTCAAGCAGTACGCAGGCAACATAAATAAGAGTCTCTTAAAAAAAAAAAAAAGCGCAAGAGAAAAGAGGAAGAAAATGGTGAAAGGTGCTACAAGACCACAGGAACTATGGGCAATTTATAAAAGGAAGTGGACAGAGATTGGCTAAAAATTCACTCAACGGTTAACTTTCTTCCATAGAAGAGGCGAGGATGAAGGTTTTTAGGCGTGTTTGAGACTCGGGTCGGTTTTCGGTGAGTGGGAGAAGGTGGACATGAATAGGGATTGGGGACCAGATGAGAAAAGGGTTCTATAACAGCGGTGTTTGTCACTGTTGTATTGCGCTTGTTTTTTCATGTGATTTTCCCATTTCTACACACCAATTCTTCTTGAGGCAAGTGTGGGAGTATGACGAAGTTAAGGTATAAGTGCTGGCGCCATGAATTGAAGGCGGCACACTATGTAGCCCAAAATGTCCTGCTTCCATCCCCCTCCCCAGTGATCTCACCCCATCCCAAGACCATTCTAAGTGATTTTACCTGTGAAATGAGGGTAGGGATCTAGCTCACAGTTACTAAGAAAAACAGGTTTATATATTATCAAGGTTTTGACAACTAGCTAACGAAGATAAAGGAGTTAACTCTTATTATATGTGTTACATTCTCCAAACAGTAATTCTGTGATTTGAAATATCAATTCTTACTGCAACCACTACTAAAAACTGCTGGCATCGCTCACTAAGGACCATGATTTTTGCCCTTTTCACCAGCCATTCCTCTTGGCCGGCAGAGGATTACCAAACCTTACAGCTCTACTGAGACTGTTCATTTTTTCTATGTCCCCAACACCAACCGCCCTCCCAAAGGTAGGCTACAGGAAACAGCACTATTCAAACATTTCCAAGGAAATCTTCAAAAATAAAAGGCCTCGGAACACTCTATTTCCTTTCAGGCCACTGGCAACAGCATCTTTAAATATCCTGCCCAGGCCCCTGCCAGCCCGAAAGTGCATTCCAAAGAGGATTAAGTATCCTGTTACCATGGGTCATTTCCCTTAGGCAACCTCCTAGACAAAAGGGTTAATGGCAAGAGGGCAAGCGCAGGCCACCTCTTGCACCCGGGCTCCCTGCCTCCAAAGAGGCACAAATACCTCAAAATCTGTCCCATCTATGAGATAGCATCAGCTTACTTGAAAAAATAAGATTAGTTTCTCAAACTGCCCTCTTGATTACCTCACTCATCATATCTCCAAGATGCTGGACATCCCTGCCTTTAACTTCTCTAAGAACATGACACAGAAACAGTTCTTGCCTATGCATTCCACTTGTTCCACTTTTTTGTAGGATGTGCACTCTTTTCCCTTTTCCAAAGGAGTTTCCTCTACTTCTCTTTTTTCAGAGGTAGAGCCTCATGTAGCCTAGGCTGCTGGAACTTGCTGTTTAGCCAAGGATGGTCTTGAACTCCTACTCCTGCCAAGTGCTGGGGTCTCAACTATGTCCATATTGAGAATTTTTTTCTGTCAAAATTATTCTGTATATACGTTCATGCAACCGAGAACATTTATTTCCTTTCTAATCATTTTCTGCTTATCACTGTTTCCTAGAACTTGATTTTTCTGTAACAATCATTCAGAATATATTTAGAAGTATTAACCGTTCTCTTAATTCTAAATATACGTACGTTTTTAATTTATAATTGTCAATAAGTATGGCGTTCCTGCATGAATTTTTGACATTTTTTTGTCTGTAAGAAGAATTTTGTCACGTTACACAGTAGAAGATAAGGCTGTAATAAAAAATGACGGGAGTCTGAGGCGCTTGGACAGCTTGAATTCAGGTCGTGATCATGCCCAGATGCACTCTCAAAGGACCAAAACCATGGTAGGCAGTGACTGTCCGTGAGTCCACAGTGGCCTTAAATTGTGACAGTACGAACACACGCGGAGAGCCCCCCTGGCCGCGTGCTCTAGCGGACCGCGCGCTGGAGACGTCCCCTCCCCAGCGGGCTCCGGAGTCTTGAGAAACCGCGGTGCTTGCGGCCACATCCGGGGATCAACTTTCGCGCATGCGCAGTTGACGCCAACATGGCTGCTGCCAGTTGCCTGCAGTGAGGCCTGAGGCGCCCCGCAGTTATTCTGCGCCCCAGTTTTTCCCACCATAGTGATACGCGAAAGGGGGCTCCGCCAGATGCTGGTAGGGTGGCGGTCAGAGCGTCTGCAATCGGTTTCCCGAGGGCGTAGCGGCCCCTGGGGAGGGTCGTCCAGGGCGCAGCTGTTCCGGCGGGTATAGACGCTCCCGGCAGGAGGATGAGCTCGCGCAGGTGGGGACGCTCCGGGCGCCTCTGCCGGGCGAGACGGCCCCGGTTCTTTCTTTGGTGTTTGTCATGTACGAGTCGTGTCTGTCGAGACCAGCGGTCCCCGGAGGTTTTCCGGGGTGTGCTAGTGCCCTGGCACTGTGGCTCCTGATGGACGGCTGTGGATCTGGCAGAGTTGCCGCCTGGGAGTGGTGGAACGTGTGTTCCTCCGAATTTACTCAGCGTCTCGCTCCACCCGCTAATACTTGTGAAATCATATTCTACTAAAGATCTGAGTGCGGATCCCGTATTTTCACGCTTATTGGAGCTTCGCACTTTTCTTTTCCTATTGGTTTGTTTCTTGTAAAAATGTGTCCAATACCACGCTTGTTTATGTCCCCTCTCCACGCCCTGCCTCAAGTAACTTTCCTCGTTCTCCTCTTCACCCTCCCTTCCATCCAGCTTTAGGAATAGTTCAGTGGGCACTTATAAAGCCATCCGTATTCTCAGGATGTACATATTGCCTCATTAACTTTACACTTTTCTTAAACATAAGCACTATGTTTTATATAGTGAATGTTTGGCGTTAGGCAGATGTTGATACATATGGCAAAACGAACTAGATTACTAAAAAATAGTACTGTAGACACAATGCTGTTTCACCCTGAAATTTGTCAGGATTTTCTTTAAAAGAAATTTTCTGTAAGGCAATGAATTTAATTAGGATTACTTACAGGAGCATGAACAACCTACAGAGGGCTACACAGTTAAAGGAAGTGTCTCTCCCTAGCAATCTTGAACTGTTAGAAATCCTTAAAGAGGGGGGTGGCGTGTTTTACCTGAATCACAAAATTCCAATGTTATGACATCTCTATGTACTTCATTATTGATCAAGAACTTATTTCTAAGTATAATCTGTAGATAGCTAAGATTGCTTTTTGTATGTGTTCTGATCTGTGTTTCAGACTAGGTCATATATAAGTATTAAGCTATCTTTTTATCGCTTTTAACTTTTAATGTTACTCTTCTTTTTTCCTGTGATTGTGTGTGCATGATGTGTGCTAGTGCAGGCGCATCTGTGGGTAAAGTCCAGAGGAGGACATTTGGATGTCCTGCCCTACCTCTGTGTACTTTTTTTCTTAAGAGATCGCAGGGAACCTGAAACTGATCATTTTTTGACTAGGGGAGTTTGTGGGCCAACAAACCCCATTGAGCTTCCTGATACCACTTCCCTCAGTGCTGGTATTACAGACATACTGGCAGTCATGTTGTTGTTGTTTTGTGCACGCGTGTACATGAATGTGTGTGTCAGAGGGCATTTTGTGTGTCTGTGGACACCCAAGGATGACTTCGGAGGAAATCACCTTGGATTGTGTTTCTTCCTCTTTGCTTTGCTCTGAGGTTTCCCAGGCTTTACCTTTCAGAGCTAAGGTGCAGGCTGCCGCTATTTCTGTCTGGAGTTTTTACCATAGAATCCAGAATCTGAACTCACAAACAAAAGTTGTGAGGGAGAGGCTTAACCCCTGAGCCATTTTTCCAGCTGATGATGTGAACTCAAGGCTTCTGCTTGATAGCTCTTACTTACTGAGCCATCTTCCTAACCTTGGTTGATTTGACAGTGATGTTTCTTAAAAGGTAGGACTGGTTATTGTCCAGGATGTATCTTAATGTTCAATTGATATTATCATGATTAAATCCAGGTTGTCCACCTTTACAGGAAACCTCCTAATTATTATGTATCTTTTTTGGAGTCTTGTGAAGTTGGGGAGTGGTCAAATTTCCAGCATGTGGTTAAAGCTTGCTGCTATTAGTAACTCATGCTTAGATAGTATTTTGCATTCCTTGTTACTTTCTTATTAAAATCTAATATTCATGGTATATGATTCATTTTCATGTGGTCAGATGTTCCTAATGTTTCTTTGTTTGTGTCCTCTGTTTTCTTATTTTTATTTTTAAATTAAAATTTTTTTCTCCTTAGTGTCCTTTTTTTCCCTTCCTTTAGGCCTGTTGTATATAGCCTTTATTATTTTTTATTACATTTTTGGCCTAGTTATATAAGCTCAATAGGTACCCCTGTTCGTTTCCTTCCCCCCCCCTTTCCCCCTGTTATCTCCCATACCACTCTCCCTCCCTTCCCACTCTGCCCCTCCCACCCCTTTTTCTTCCCTCCTCCTCTCTTGGCATTTCCTGCTTTCTCCCTCCCATCCTTTAGAACATCTGTTTATGTGGGCCCTGAATTTCCATCTGAGTCATCTACACTAGTGAGGGCTCAGAACTCAGTGGCATAACTTGGAGCCCCCTTCTTGGGCTGCCCACTAGTATGGGAACTCTATTATTACTGTTTAAACCCCTTGCCTCTAAGGATCCTACTGCCTGCAGCCTTCTCCCCTGTGATCTTACTACACTTTGGGAGGTTGTGACATGTTAGCCATTGTTCAGGTCAGGCAAGGTCCAATCACATTGTGGCTATATCCTGGCTGCTGCAGCCCTGACTTTTGTTGCATTGCATATTGTTGGTCCTTCCCATCTTTAGGCTTGTAAAATCTTGCTTCCCTCTCTTCCATAAAGTTTCTGAGCTTTAGGATGGGGAGAGATTTGGTTGGTCTGGTTGCAAATGAATATTGTAGGGTCCTTGGTGTTCTGAATATGATTTGTTGTTGTTTTCAGTTTTGCTGTTCCTGCAGTGCCCTTGGTTGCATCCTGAATGGTTGTCGAGGTCATTTCTTAACCAGAGATAAAACTCTGTTTAAATGAAGATCTTAATACAAGGAGAGACTCAAAGGTAGATGGAAGAATAGGAGTAAGACACAGCAGTGAAAAGGGTCAGTGTCCTGTTTTCCAGTTGGTTACCATCTACCTGCGAGTTCCTATACATTCCCTGACTGGGGAGATCAAACCTGTTCAGTCCCAAGTGAACAGGAAGGGAAATGAGAGTGAGTTTCATCAGATGTCTTACTACTTACATGTAGTACATGACTGTGGCCTAATTTCTCTATTAAAGTGTGTTCTTTTGTCTCCTTTCATGTGGGGCTTTCTTTCTCCTTCTCTCCAATTTATGATCCTTTGCAGTTATAGTGGGTATTACAGAGATTTATCTTTGAGTATGTTAGTAAATAGGTTTGTAACTAGGATCCACTTATTAGGGAATACATACTGTGTCTAATTTTCTCTGTCTGTGGTATTTCACTCAATTTCTTCAAATTCCATCCATTTTCTGGCAAATTTCATTAATTAATCTTTTTTGATGGCTGAGTAGTATTCCATTGTATAAATGTACTACATGTTCAATATCCATTCATCAACTGTTGGATATTTAGCTTGATTCTGACTTTGCTATTATAAATAGAGCTGCAATGAACATGGTTGTGCTCGTGTCACTGTAATGAGCTGCTACTTTTGGGGGGATTATTCCCAGTAGTGGTATAGCAGGGTCATATGGCATTTCAATCCTTAACTTTTTTAGAAATCGCCATATTGATCACCAGACTGGTTGTATAAACCTGCATTCCTATCAGCAATATGTGAGAGGAGTTCCCTTCTCTCCAAATCGTCTCCAGCATTTGGTGGTGATTGTATTGTGGATTTTTGCCATCCTGATATCTCAGGGTAGTTGTGACTTACATTTCCCTGATAGCTAGGGATGTGGAACATTTTTAAAAGATATTTGTTAAACATTTCTATTTTGTCCCTGGAAAAATTTCTTTTGAGTTCTGATGCCCATTTTCTAATTGGGCCATTTATCTCCTTGGTGTTTTTTAAGTTCTCTGGATAACAGAGCTCTATCAGATATGTGATTAGTGAAGATTTTCTCCCATTCTGTGGGCTGCCTTTGTGCTTGGTTTAGAGTCTTTATCTGAACAGAAGCTCTTTAATTTCATAAGATCCCATTTGTTGAGTGTTGGTTGTAGTGACTGTGCTATTGGATTTCTGTTTAGGAATTCTTGGCCTAGCCCAAACAGCTTGAGGGAGTTCCTTACCCTTTCAACTAGGGTTTTATAGTCTCTGGCTTAATATTGACGTCCTTGATCCATTTGGAATTAATTTCTGTGCATGGTGACAAGATGGGTCGAGTTTTAATCTTCTGCATATGGACATCCAGTTTTGCCAGCACCATTTGTTGAAGATGGTGTTCTTTCTCCATTGGATTTTTTGGGCCCCTTTGTCAGAGATCAAATGGCTGTAATTGTTTGCGCTGATATCTGGGTCTACTTTGGAGCCAGTACCAGGCTGTTTTTATAAGTATGGATTTGTAGTATAGATTAAGGTTTGGTATGGTGATACCTCCAGCAGTGTTTTGTTACTCAGGATTGCTTTTGCTATCCTGGGTCTTTTGTGCCTCCATATGAATTGTGAGATTGTTTGGTCAATTTGTTTAAAGAATTGCTTTGGGATTTTGATTGGTATAGCATTGAATCTGTATATTGCTTTTGGTAGGATGGTCATTTTTATGATGTTAATTCTGTCAATCCAGAAGCATGGGATGGCTTTCTATTTTCTGGTGTCTTCTGTAATTTCTTTCTTTAGGGTTTTAAAGTTTTCATTATAAAGGTCTCTCACTTCTTTGGTTAGATTTATACCAAGCTATTTCCTTTTTTTAGGGGCTATAGTAAATGGGATTGTTTCCTTTAGGACTTCGTCACTTTTTTCAGCCTTAGTATATAAGGTTTTTGCACATTTGTTTTGTAACCTGCCACTCTGCTGAACTTATATATTAGTTCCAGGAGTTTCCTGGTGGAGTTTTTAGGAACACTCAGGTATATGATCATGTCATCTGCAAATAGAGATATCTTGACTTCTTCCTTGCTGATTTGAATCCCTTTTATCTCCCTTCTTGTCTTTTGGCTCTAGCTAAGACTTCCCAAGTACAACATTGAATAAAAGTGGTGAGAGTGGACAGCCTTGTCTAGTCCCTGATCGAAGTGGGAATGCTTCAAGTTTTTCACTGTTTAGTATAATCCTTGCTATTGGCTTGTTGATTTAAGTTCCTTCCATTCCAACTGACTCTTGATCATAAAAGGATGTTGGATCTTGTCAAAAGCTTTTTCTGCATCTATCAAGAGTATCATGTGGTCTTGGACTTTGGACTGGTTTATATGATGGATTACATTTATTGATTTATGTATGTTGAACCAACTTTGTGTGCCTGGGTAAATCCTACTTGATCACAGGGCATGATCTTTTTGATATGTTTTTGAATCTAATTTGCTAAGATTTTATTGAAAATCTTTGCATCTGTGTTTGGGATTAGTATGATATTAGCTTCATAGAAAGAATTTGGAAGTGTTCCTTCTTTCACTATTTTATGGAGTAGTTTACGGAGTATTGGTGTTAGTTGTTCTTCAGATATCTAGTAGAATTCTGTGCTGAATCCATCTGGTTCAGGACATTTTTTGGTGGGAAGATTTGAGATTACTTCATTAATTCCCGCATTTGTTATAGGACTATTTAAATAATTCAAAACTTCCTGATTCAATTTCGGTAGGTTTTGCTTACTCAGAGAAATTCATCCATTTAATTTGAGTTATCAAATTTTATGGAGTGTAAGTTTTTGAAATATAATTCTCTGAATTTCTTGGGTATTAGTTGTGATAACTCCATTTTCATTTTTAATTTTGTTAATTTGGGTCTTCTTTCTCTTGATTTTGGTTAATTTAGCTAGAGGTGTATCATTCTTACTGTATAGTTTTCAAAGAACTAGCTTTTTGTCTAGTTAATTCTTTGTATCATTTTCCTTATCTCACTTTCGGGTACTTCTCCCTGATTTTGCTAATCTCCTCCCTTCTGCTTTTCCAATTGGATTGCTCTTGTGTCTCTAAAGCTTTAAGCTGCATTTCTAAGCTATTTACTTGTGACATTTCCATTTTTTTTGATACAGGTATTGAGAGCTATAAATTTACCCTCTTTGGACAGCTTTCATTGTGTTCCAGAGATTTTGATATGTTGTATTTTTATTATCATTCACTTCTAGGAAATCTTGAATTTCCTTTTTTATTTCTTTCTGAACCCATTTCTAATTCAGAATCATGATGTTTAATTTCCAAGGATTAGTGTATTTTCTGCTATTGCATTGTGGATGTCAAGCTTTAGACCATGGTGGTCTGAGAGGGTACAGGTCATAATTTCAACTTTCCTGTATATGTGGAGATTCATTTTGTGGCCCAATATGTGGTCAGTTTTGGGGAAAGTTCCATGGGCTGCTGAGAAGAATGTGTATTCCTTGGTGCTTGGATGGAAGGTTCGATAGAGATCTGTTAGGTCCATTTCAGTAAGGGTTTGATTTAGTTCCAGTGTGTTTCTGTTGAGTTTTTTGTCTGTTGATATATCCTGTATTGGTAGTGTATTGAAATCCCCAAATATTATCATTTTGAGATTGATTTCTTGTTTTAGATGTTGTAGTGTTTGCTTAATGAATGTGGAGGAACCCATATTAGGTGCATATATGTTCAGTGTTGTGAAGTCTTCCTGGTGAATTGTTCTATGACTAAAATGTATCCTTCTGTATCTCTTAGGATTTTTTTGGTTTGAAGTCCACTTTGCTAGGTACCATAATTGCTACCCCTGCTTGATTCCTTGTTCCATTAGCTTGAAGTATTTTTGACCAGCCTTTTACTTTTAGAATGTGCCTATCTTTTTTGGTGAAATATGTTTCCTGAAGGCAGTAGATGGATGGGTTTTATTTCTAATCCATGTTTGTAACCTGTGTCTTTTGATTGGTGAGTTAATTCCATTTACATTTAAGATTATAATGGAGAAATTTCTTTTGATTCCTGACATTTTTTTTTTTGTTTGTTTGTTTTGTGTCTTTCCTATTTAGCTTGTATGTTGTGATAGCATTGTATTTCCCCTCTGTCCTCCTGGATATAGTTGTTCTTTTTTTCAAACTTGAGTATCTTTTCTAGGATTTTTTGAAGGCCTGGTTTGATGGTCAAATAAGCCTTCAAGTTGTCTTTATGGTGGAAAAATTTTCTTTCATCCTCGATTATGATTGATACTTTTGATAGTTTTGATGAGTATATCACCCTGGGCTGACATTTGCTCATTCGATACTTGAAGTACGTCTCTCCAAGCTCTTCTGTCTTTTACTGTTCCCGTTGAAAGATCATTTGTTATTTTAATAGGTTTACCTTTAAAAGTGACTTTTTTTTTTTTAAGTTCTCAGAATATTCTTTTTGTCTTGTATGTGTAGTGTTTTGACTCTTATTTGCCATAGCAAGTTTCTCTTTTGGTCATATCTGTTTGGAGTGCAGAATGCCTCTTGTATTTGGATGGGCCTCTCTTTAGATGTGGAAAATTTTCTTTTATTATAATTTTAAGAATTTCCTTAAGTGTGGTATTTTGGGTTTCTTGTGCTGGTGTTCCATAGGTGCATTCAAGGTGTCCCAAAACTTGAATATTCCTCTCAAGTATCTTTTTGGCTTTAACAACCTCTTGATTGGACTGAAGATCTGATATTCTATTTTCCGCTTTGTTAGTTCTCCTGATAGGACTCTCTGTTGTGTTCTGGGTTAAAGATAGCTTGTCTTTTAGTGCAAGTTTAATCTCTGCTTGAGATTGTTTTAATTGCATTATGCCTATTTTTGTTTCTTCAGCTGCTTCTCTCATCTCATTCAAGTGCCTGTTGTATTCCTGTTCAAATTGGTTGATGGAGTTATTTAACTCCTCCCGGATTTCCATCTTTCATTTTTTTGATAATAGTAATGTTCAGGCTTTGAAAAATCGGTGTATTGGTTATGGCTTTCTTGGCTATTTTCTATGAGTTTATTGTGGTTGGAGTCTATCATTATAGGGTTGATGCTTTTTGTAGATTTGTTGTTTAGTTTTTTGTTTCTTATGGATTTGCTCTGTGACCTGGGCATTTTTTGCTTTATCTTTTATGTCCTTCTTGATGTGTGTTTTTGGCTGATCAAAATTATATAGTATTACTACACTTCAGCAGTTATTGCTAGCGATTGCCTTGGAGTTGGATGTGTTGTTGCTTGGTGTTGTTTGCTAGATGAGGCTATTGGACTATTAGTACATCAGTTTAGGTGGGTTTGGACGGGATCGAAGATTAGTATGGCAGTGCACTTTTTAAGTTTACTTCCTTGGTGATATGAGGGTGAATGGTAAAGTCCCTGAAGTTGTATGGATTTTTAGGTGGTCTATGTGGAAATCTTAAAGTATGGTGACTAACAATTGAGAGTAAAAGGAAAATAAAAAGCATTTACTTATCTTTGAGCTGGAAGCAAAGATTCTTTCCCATTTGATGGGATGATTTTAGAAGTCCTCATATGTATGGTGTTCCCCCTAGCTCATTGCTTTGGCTTTCTCTGGACTCTGTTGAATTCTTGAAAACTTTAAAGTTCCTTAATGATTATGGGGGCAGGAAGGAGGGGTGGGGAGGGGGGAGAGAGAGAGAAAGAAAGCAGAAGGAGGAGAAGGAAGAACACCACAGGAGGATGGGTAGGTGTCCTGGTGGAGGCTGCTGGATTTGCGGCCACCACAACCTTACTTTGAGGAGCACGGAGTCCAGCGGGACCCAGAATAGGAAGTTATTTTTTTATTTGTGTGTGTGTGTGTGTGTGTATCAGAGGGCACTATGTGTCCCTGTGGAGGACTTTGGGAATCATCCCGAGTTGCTTCTACCTCCTCTTTGCTACAGGCGCTTCCTTCCAGGGCCAGAAATCCAGGTTACCCCCATTTCCATGTGATGTTTTTACATGGGACCAGGGATCCAAATGTCTGCTTGTGAGATGGAGCTTTAAGCCCTGAACCATGCTTCCAGCCTGTTCTCTTTTTTAAAAAGTTACTTTATATATTTGAGAGGTAAGGAAGGAGGAAATTATGAATGAATAAGTGAGAGATAAGAGAAAGAAAGGTGGATGTATGGATGCCCTTGTATATGAGTAGAGGTCGGAGGACAAGTTTTTGAATTTGGTTCTCTCCTTCTACCATATGGGCTTCTTGGAATTGAACTCAAAATTGCCATGGGCTGTTGCCATACCACGGAGCTATCTCGTCAGGCTCTGTGCTTTTTGTTCTTTGTGTGTATGTTGATGTGGGTGTGCGCATGTGCGTGTGTGTGCATATATGTGTGTGTGTGTGTGTGTGTGTGTATCAGAGGGCATTGTGTGTGCCTGCAGATGCTCAAAGGTGGCATTGGGAATCATCCTAGATCCCTCTTCCTTTTTGCTTTGCTCTGGCTGCTTCCATTTCCACCCAGAA
Source organism: Typhlomys cinereus (assembly GCA_023101885.1). Lineage (NCBI taxonomy): Eukaryota > Metazoa > Chordata > Mammalia > Rodentia > Platacanthomyidae > Typhlomys > Typhlomys cinereus. The sequence continues at coordinate 368,538 of JALPQD010000833.1, read as the reverse complement.
TTTTTCACATGGGATTTGGGACCTGAATTCCGTTCCTTTTGCTTTCGCTGCAGATACCTAATCTCTGAACCCTTTCTCCAGCCCCTGTGCCTTCAGTTTTCTAAAGAAATTCTTTGCCTTGACAGATAACTCCTTAGTTTTATATTTTATTGTAATTCATTTCAAAAGAAGGGAGGAATTGAGCCTAGCAGGTTTTTTTTTTTCCTTTTTTCAATGTTTAATTCATTTATGGGGGAGTACACAAGTATCATATGGAATTTCAGGGATTGAATTTAGGTCTCCAGGTTTACAAACAGGTAGTTTACCCATTGAATTATCTTACTGACCCCAAGACTAGCAGTTTATACTTCTTTGATAATTACTTGACATTGAGCCCTTTCACAGCAGTGTATGAGGCTTAGAGCAGATAAAGAAAAGAAAAGAACTCACGGACTCCAGACATGGAGTCCCATGAAGTGCAAGGGAGCCAAGAAGAACTCAAAAACATGGAGTCTGTAAGGGGCCAGCAAGAGAAAGTTGGAAAAAGAACTCATGGATTCCAGATGTGGAATTCATGAGGAGCAAAGGAGCCAAAGATGGCTGCTAGGGTCAGGGGTATTTATAGGGTTAGGCAGGCCAGGGAAAGGTGGCTTTTCCTTATCGATTAGCTCCAGTTTCTTCAAGTCTGAGTGGAGCTTTTGGTTCTCCACATCTCATTCGTCTGTTTGTATTGGCGCCCAACCCAGTTAATCTAGTGGTGGACCTCAAGGTAGAGCTTGTCTGCAATGGAGAGCTATTCTTCATATCCTTTCATGCACAGAGTTGAGGGAAGTTGGTGACCTTATCTCTGTGAAGGTTTAGAGTCGTTCATCCAGATTAATAGGATGTTTCTTCAGGATAATCTCAGCAGTGGGAGATGACCTCCAAAGACCTCCAAAGACCTTTCAGCATAGAAGCTCTAAAATTACCTAATTGGTATATTACCTACTGACTCACTGGTCTTCCTTCAGCACTTTGAAAATAACTAATTTTTCTTGGTTTTCTATTCTGATATTTAGTGATCAATCAGTAATTTTCATTCTTCACCCCCCACTGGTTTGCCTTCTGTCTTCTGTTTTTAAAGATCATTTCATAGGTGCATATTTGTGTTCATTTGTCCTGATTAATACTCATACTTTCTAAGGAATCCATGAATGGAATTGCTATGAGGGAAGAAAAAATAGAGAAAAACATTTTAGTGCTTTAGCAGCTGCTACTAATTCTAAATTGATTGACTAAATTACATGTTTTCAAATAACTTGTATGACTTGAACAAGTTTTTTTTTATCAAGTATTTATTTATTTGCTTATTTGTTTACTTAGAGGCAAGATCTCACCATATCACCCTGGTTAGCATGGAATTTGCTATATTATAGAGATTACTGGCTCAAGCATGTGGCAGTCTTCTTGGCTGTGCTTTCCAAATACTGGGATTGCAGGAGTATGCCACCATGCCTGAGTTTTCTTTACTATTACTCAGATGAAATGCATACATATTATGCCAGGATTTTTGTGTGATAGGTACTTAGGTAACCCAGGCTGTCCTCAAACTCACCATGCAGCAGAGGCTGGCTGGCCTTGAATTCCTGATCCTCTTGCCTCAGTTCCCCCCAGTGTTGGGATTTTAGGTGCAAGCCACACCACTTGGCACATTGTGTGTGTTAAAACTGTAGTTTATGAGTCACATATAGTAATGCATCTGTAGTTCCAAGTTACTGGAGATGCAGGTGGATAACTTGAGCCTAGCAAGTTTAAGAGTAACCTGGACAACATAGCCAGATCCTGTGTCAAAAAACAAAAGAGCAAAAAAGAAGCTGGAGAGTTATCTGGTAGTTTTTTTTCCTTCAGCATTTAAAAATTATTTATTTGAAAGGAGCAAAAGAAGAGAGTGAAAGAAGAAAGAGAAAGAAATACAAATGGCTTATGAATAGAGGTCAGAACACACCTTTCAGAAATTAGTTCCTTTTACCACTTCCTCTTTCACAGACATGAATTTTAAAACAAAAACAAATAAAACATATACCATTATTTTCCATTGCTCTTCCAGATGTATCTCTGTTTACTTAACATGCTCTTTTCTTTCTTTTCAGTGTGGGACATGAGGCTGAAAGCAATAGTTCAGAATGTTCCTGCTGAGGAGCCATCCTATGAGGTAGAAATGGAAGGCTTTACAAGGGAGAACTCTTGTTTCTCCATTCTAGGTGAGAGTTGGGACTGTGAAAACCAGGAGAGACATTCAAGGAAATCTCCTTTAACTCCAGAGAAAACAGAAGCACCTTGTGAATATCTTGATGTGGAGGAGCAATTGAGTGCAAACTTAGTCCTTCCAGAATCTCAGAGAGTTCCTGTGACAAATGGTTTTCATGTTCATAACTCAGATATTACAGTTTTTGATTGTGACCAAACCTTACACAGTTGTCCCCAGAATTATGCAACTAAAAGAACTGGTGCTAGTGATGTTTCTGAAAAAGCCTGTTATCCTTCCATGGAAGTTGCTCAGCTTGTAAGAAACCAAATGAAAGACAAACCCCATAAATACCCAGAAAGTATTAAGTCTTTCAGCCATTTTACCACCCCCTGTTATGATAAAAAACTTATAAAAAGTAGCAAGAAACATTATAAGGGTGATGACTTTGGGGACATCTTTGCTCTGAGTTCGTCTGTTAATGAAAACAGGCGAAGTCACTCACTTGAAAAACCATTTAAGTGTACAGAATGTGGCAAATGCTTCAAACGGAATTCATCTCTAGTTTTGCATCACCGAACTCACACAGGAGAGAAACCTTATAACTGTAATGAGTGTGGAAAATCTTTCTCTAAAAACTATAACTTGATTGTGCATCAAAGAATCCATACAGGTGAAAAGCCCTATGAATGCAATAAATGTGGGAAAGCTTTTAGTGATGGTTCTGCCCTGACACAACACCAGAGGATTCACACGGGTGAGAAACCTTATGAGTGTCTGGAATGTGGAAAAACTTTTAACCGAAATTCATCATTGATTTTGCATCAAAGAACTCATACAGGAGAAAAACCATACAGATGCAACGAATGTGGGAAACCCTTCACTGATATCTCCCATCTTACTGTGCATCTCAGAATCCACACTGGTGAGAAGCCCTATGAGTGTAGCAAATGTGGAAAGGCTTTCCGTGATGGCTCATACCTCACACAACATGAGAGGACCCACACTGGAGAGAAGCCTTTTGAATGTGTGGAGTGTGGGAAATCCTTCAATCGGAACTCTCATCTCATCGTGCATCAAAAAATCCACTCTGGGGAAAAACCCTATGAATGTAAAGAATGTGGGAAAACGTTCATTGAGAGTGCATACCTCATTAGGCACCAGAGGATTCATACTGGTGAGAAGCCTTATGGCTGTAACCAATGCCATAAACTTTTCCGGAATATTGCTGGACTTATCCGGCACCAGAGGACTCATACTGGTGAGAAGCCTTATGAGTGTAATCAGTGTGGCAAAGCTTTCAGGGACAGCTCCTGTCTGACCAAACACCAGAGAATCCACACTAAGGAGATGCCATACCAATGTCTAGAGTGTGGAAAGTCCTTCAAGCAGAACTCTCACTTGGTAGTACACCAGAAACTCCATAACAGGGAGGGTTCCAGCCAGTGTCCTCAGTGTGGGAAAGTGTTTAGAAGGAGCTTGTCCCTTGTGAGGCATCAAAGGACACACTTTGAACAACCCATGGAAGCATAATGAACAAGGGCTACACTCTTCTCTCAGCTTTCCCTCAAAAATATGCATAAAGGAGATATGTCTCTTTCAATAGAAAATAATTCTTTATTAAGAGAATGAATAGGAGACATTCCATAACCCATTAAATCTATTAGGGAACTCTTAAAGAGAGCTCTAAATGATGATCAATATAGAATAAGCCTCAGGGATGATTCAGCCTGTATTGAACATGTAGTGTATACACTGGAATCAAACACAAGAAAGTCAGGAATATACTTCCTTTGAATATTTCTCTATGGTTATTTCACCAGGATGTTTAAGTTGGAAAGAATCTTTGAATGTGTTTAATAGGTAACCAGTGTGAAGCATCTTTTAGTAGTGTACTTAAGCATATTATACTTAAGCAAATGTGTATTGAAATCACATATATAATTGGGAAGAGAAGCTTTTGGCAGGAGTGCTTACTGTCTTTCCTGTATCAACACAGGCATTGGTGAGAGGTCCCACACAGTGCTGTATTCCACAATAGCCCCAGGATGGTAGTTGAGCTTGCTGTTTGAATGTACTTTTGTATCATACTCCTAAGACTAAGGACTCATTTAAGCAGGGGAACTGGATAGAGAAGTTACTTATGACTTAAATGGAGTTGTGACTATTAATACCAGAATACTCTGTGGTAAAAGGGCCTTCCTCTAAGAAATAGGATCCGTTGTTTTAGGTGAAGCAAGAAAAGATTGAATTGTTATATTTCACTTATCACCAACCCTCACCATTATTGGTGGTTTAGTAAACGCTAATACATTTGTTTACAGTACAGCCACCCTGAAACCACAGTTACAAAAGTTTTGCTGCCATGCTAAAATGTTTATGAAATTGCAAAAGAAGGTATAATAGGGATTTATTGTTATTATAGTCATATAAACATGCACACATTCAGATGTAGGTTAATGGTAGATGTTGGAAAAATAAATAGTGGTTTTCTAAGGAGACTATAATTGTGTGTTTTTTCCTTTATATATTATTGCTATAATAATTTGAGAATCACTATAAAAGGGAAGCTAGGAGGTATTTTTGGACTGTCTCTTTCAAGAGAGGCTAGGTGAGTACTACAGAGGCTGTAAGCATTAAGACTGGCATCTAGACAGAAGCTTGCTCCCTGCCTTTGAGACTTAGATTATCATTGTAGAGGGACAGGATAGCCTTAGAACAGAAGGCTCCAGAGAAATCTCAAATAATCCCAGCATGTCCCTTCTGATGCAGTGCAGTTCTGGCTCATTGAAAAGTAACCGTTTGGTTAACAAGTTCTAAAGCCTTTTTAGTGGATTCTGTGATGATTTGACTTTTTAATGTCTCTTATTGGAGGAGACTTAGAAGTCTGTTCTGGGATAAATACTACTAATATGAATAAGAACTAATGAGTAGTATTTATTAGAAACTAAGTCAGGCATCTCTGTATGTATACCATTCTCTAACAGGAAGAACCATCATATGAGCACCAAAGAGGAGGAATAATCTTGGCCTTGTCCTTACTTCCCTTCAGAGAGTCTGTCCTGCAGTGCTTTCTTAATGAACAGCCAGATTAATTTGGGAAGATAGCTGCTTGATAGGTAACATATCTTTCTACAAGAATTATATTTTCATCCATATTCTCAAAGCGAGTAAAAATTTGAGATGCCATATGAAGATGGAGCATCCTTGGGAATGTATCATGCCCAGCCCGTGCCTTTGGTGCTTTATCAGGAAGTAATAACAGGAGTGTAGAAGAGCTGTGTGAGTTTATTGAATTTACCAAATCCTTTGTTCCTCAGGGGCATTCCTTTGGTTTTTTAGCCGCCAGAGCCTATGGCTGTTTGCTAGATGTGAAAACCAGGGAAGAAGAGGAAGGAGAAAAAAGTAGCAATATCTTCCTGGCCAGGGGTAACATGTCTATAGTTGGGTGTCCCTAGTTTCTAGGTAAGAATCTCCCTTCGCCCCTATTGAGTGAAGGGTTGCCAGCCTGATTTATAACCCTTGAGTAATAATAGTATTATCTATTTTCCTGTTTTGTCTGAATGGAATCACACAGTGTAGTGTTTGTTGTTTAGCATTCTGTCTATAGATTCATCCATGTTGTGTGTTCCTTGTCACTGCTACTTATTGTCCCATTGGGAACTCACCATTCTATTTGAAGCAGTAGTTCTCATTTGGGTATGAGTTGGTGTCCTAGGGGAGATATTTGCATAGGCATGACAGAGCGTTAGTTCTTCGTGAGAAGAGTCCAAGGATGCTACCAAGCATCTTACAAAGGCACTTAATAGCCCTTGCAACCGTTACTAACCCAGAAAATGAGTTCTGAGGTTGAAGTATATTTGTTTCTTGTCCATTCTTTCTGCCCTCATCATTAAAAAGATGGTCTCATGTTCCCAGGATGTGTACAATCATTTGTACCTTACAAATTGGTTTTGCAATGTTGTATCATAAGATGTATACAAACCCTTAATGGACTCTCTAGATCACCTAAGGGTTGGGTTGTCCCCTCTACTTCGGGGTCTGCTATTTTCTAGTAAAATATACATGTATTGTTAATGTCACCCAGTGTCCCTACTTCTTGGTTCCACTACATTTCAAAGTCTGGGACATGAAATCATCAACAAACCAGCTGTGGAGGAGTTCAACTACACATTGAAGTGAGTCCACATGTATTTTGTGTGAATTGATTCCCTTTGTTCTTAAATTTTTTAATTATTATTATTTATTCAAGTGTGCATGTATGTGTGTGTAGAACCACGGATGAATTCGGGAACCACCAGGGACCACCTCCACCTCCTCCTTGTTTACTCTGTCCCGGGATTCACAGGCTCCGCCCTACCAGGACCAGAAATGCAGGCCGCCCCTGCTTCCGCTTGGTGTCTATACGTGGGGTCTAGGATGCGAACTCAGGACCTTCTGCCTGCAAGGCAGAGGCTTAACCCCTGAGCCACCTCTCTAGTCCCTTTGCTCTTTCTCTTTTTTAAAAATAACTTTTTTTCAAATAAACAGGAATAACTACTTTAATGAAAGTAGTTACATTATAGAGGATGAGCACTTCTGTGCAAAGAGGCAAGTGTGAGATATGGATTGGATGAATTCTAGACAGACATGAGGTCAACCTGAACAATTGGGAGTGTGAGGCCTTGGATGATTGGGTTATCAAGATATACAATATTTAGTCACACAAGTAATTAAAAAGATAGAGACTTTTGGTTGTACTCATATGCAAGGTCAAAGTTAGAGAGAAATTCAAAGCATGAAGAATTGATTATTTCTGGCCTTAAGGCTGGCAGGTTCATGAGGCAGGAAGTGTAAGTGACCTTTGGAAAAGAGAGAAGACAAGTGGATTCCTGGGACTGGAAAGATGGCTCAGGAATTAAGTCTCTGCCTTGAAAACAAAAGACCTGAGTTCAAATGCCATATCCCATGTAAAATACTGAGAAGAGGAAAATTGCCTGCAGCTTTCATTTCTGGCCCTGGAAGCCAGAACCTAAGAAAACCCAGAGCAAAATCAAAAGGAGGTAGAATAATCCAGGAGGAAGTACAACCATGCCATTTTCACCCAGTGTTTTCATGTGGGATCTGGGATCTGAACTCAAGTTCTTTTGCTTGGAAGGCAAAGTCACCCTTGAGCCTACACAGGCATACACAATGCCTTCTGATCCATGCAGACAGATTAAAAAAAAAAAAAAACTTTAAAAAAGTGGATTTCTTCTCCAACCTTCAGAAGAAAGCAGCTCTGTACTACTCTAGTAAAGTAATTTTCCACTTCAGGAACCTTAATCTGAGAAAGCAAGAGTGTGGTCTTAAGCCACAATATGTGTAGTAATTCATTATATCAGTCATAGGTAATGTGCTTCATATTCTAATTCTTTTGGATTTGTAATCTTTTCTACTCTGAAGTATTCAGTGTGGTATGTTTTCTTACTCAGAAAGTTAATAAGTCAACTCCCCACCCCCATATCAAAAGAAAAGAGTTGGGTGAGGGTGAGGAAGTGAAGACTTTGGTGTGTGTGTGTGTGTGTGTGTGTGTGTGTGTGTGTGTGTGTGTTGTGTGTGTGTGTACAGAAGGCAGCACTTCAGGATATATCTGGAGGCCCAAGGGTGATTTCAGGAATCAAACTGGATTGCTGTAATTCCTTATTGTTTTGCTCTGGAATTTCCCAAGCTCTGGCTTCTAGAGCTGGAAATACAGACCACTGACATTTCTGCCCAGTGTTTTCATGTGGGATCTGGGATGTGAACTCAAATCTTTTGCTTGCAAGGTAAAGACTTAGCTCATGAGCCATCTCTCCAGTCCAGAAGACTCTTCTTTGAGAGTAGATATTGTCTGTTTGGCTAGGACCCTTTTGAGTATTCACATAGCCCTGAATTCAAGACCTAATTTCGAAAGTTAATCCCAATGAATGTGTAGCATTAGTAAAAGAAGTCTTAGAAGACATCTGGTAAAACTCACTCTCACTTTCCTTCCTGGTTACTTGGGACTGAGGAGGTTTGATCTCACCAATCAGGGAGGATGTAAGGACTGGCAGATAGATGGTAACCATCCTGCAAATGGGACACTGACTCCCCCCCCCCCAACTGCAGTCTCCTACTCCATCTACCTTTGAATCGCCTCTTATAGTAAGATCTTCATTTAAACAGCCTTTTATCTTTGGATAGGAGGAGACTTCCAATACCAATCAGGATGGAGCCAAGGATGGTGCAAGAACACAAAACTAAAAAAACAACAAACCATAATTCAGAACATCAAAGACCCTACATTAATCACCTGGACGCAGATCAGCCAAATCTTTCCCTGTCCTAAAGTTCCGGGAAACTTGCAGAAGAGGGGGCGGTGGCATGATTGTAAGAGCCTAAAGATGGGGAGGACCAACGATATGCAAGATAATCCACACAAGTTAGGGCCACAGTAGCCATAATCGGACTTTGCATGACCTGCGCAATGACTGACATGTCAATGACCTCCCAAAGTCTAGCATGGATCACAGCCACTAGGGTCCTTAGAGGCAAGGGATTAACAGTCATAATAGTGTTCCCACACTAAAGGGGAGCCCGAGAAAGGGGCTCTGGGCAATGCCACTGAGTCCTTACACCTCACTACAGTGGAGGACTCAGAGGGATGTTGGCATTCACACAAAAGGATGCTTACAGGGGATGGGGGGGGCATTCGGAGAAGGGGAGGGAGAGGGTGAAAGGAAAGGGAAGGGGGAGGATGCAAAGGGGACTGGGGAAGTGTGGAGAGAGAGAGAGGACCGGGGTACCTATTGAGCTTGTATGATTGGGAGAAAAAATAAATAAAAAGAAAAAAAGTCTTAGAAGAGACAAGGCAGAAACCTCTCTCTTGGTTTGCAGAGAAGGCATCTTTTAGCGTCATAGCGCACATCCAGAGCCTAAGATTCTCACATCCAACTGGGAACCATGCTGCTGTGTTCGTAGTTTCCATTAATCCACATTATTCTGTGTTTTAATTAAGGCATGGCATGTGAAAGAAAGGGAAGGGGGAGGGACTCGGAGTTTAGTGCCTAATTAAAAAAGTCATTATGAGTCTTACAGGAGATGTGAGGTTTGGTAAATAATGAGGGATGATGAAGCCCTTCGCTGTCTGGGTCTAAACCTCAGAACATTCATGGGAGGGTACCTTATCATGTGGTCAGCTGATGATTCCAACATAGGCAGGGGAGTTCTCACCAGTTCTATGATACAGTTCATCATTGTAAGTTTTCATTTCTCTGAGTAAGAAATAGGAGTGTGATTGTTGGGCCACATGTCAGTTTGGAACATTGGGCAATAGCTAAGAAACCTCATTGCTCCCTTTGAAAGCATCTACACCTCTCTGCTTTCCCACTAACTGTTACTCTCTCTCCTTATAAGCACTTGATATATTAAGTTCTTAAAAAGTTGTATTCCTTCCAATCACTGTATGGAGGCTGTGAAAGCAAGTAATTTTTTTTGTTTTCTTTAATTTGGTTTAGTTTTATTTTTTTTTCTAGTTTTACAAGCATATCGAGTATTCATCCCAGCTTCCCTCCTTCCCCCCTCCCTCCCATTCTCTTCCCTTCCCTTCATTATTTTGTCCTACTCTTTTGCCTGAATAATTCTATGGACTTTAGGGTTCACTCTGGCTTGTGGGTTCAGGCCTCCATAGTGTAGCAAGACCAAGTATGTGCATTTTCCTTCACTCATCCAGGCCACTCCACTGGTATGTGCATTTCTCTTCAGTCATCCAGTTTTAGACCCAAAGGTTTCCACTGTCAGTTTCTATTCTGTGGGTATAATAACAGCTGCCTACAGACAATAGGGTTGTCTTCCCTATTAATCTACTTCCTTCCTTTTTTTTAGGTTCTTGTTTTAGTTTACAGTAAGTAACAGGGATGGATACCATTCTGACATGCGGATCTTGAGTCCAATTAAAAAGCTGTTGAATGTCTCCTTGGTACTCATGCCACTATTACACTGATGGTCACCTGTTGCGTGGTGATTTATATTGCAGCTTACAGATTTCATGCCATTGATGGGGCATGTGATTCCCTCCAGCAGCTTCTACAGTGTTTCTCGGTGCTGGGCACTGTGTAAGCAAGGAGAAAGTCCTCAGACAGTTCCAGTTAATATCTTTTACCCATGTGTTGTAATCCATTTGTGTTACATCTTCAGTAATAGAGTCTTACTATTTTTGGAGAGCAACCAAGAGCAATGGCAAAAGCCTATAATGTTTGGAGGCCTTTAAAATCTCTTTGACCAAAATTTTATCAGAAAGTGCCACATTCCTATTACTTCTAGTGTAATTTTGCCCCTAGGTTCTAAGTGGATCAGCTCAATGCTTTTATTCTATTATTTTCCCCCTGTTTTCCTTACTCACTGCTCCTTTGCTTAGGGACTGCTCATTTTTAATTCTGTGAAAGTAATTTTAACCTCTAAAAGGTCAGCAAGTCCACTGGTTTGTAAGTTCTGCTATAGTAACATATAAAAACCTTAGAAGCCCATACACCATGGCTGTGTGCCCAGTGTGAGTCAATTGCTGCTTCTGTATGTTATGTTCACTGTGGGATGGACCACCTCCCTGTCCCTGGACCATTGTTTATTTTGGACAGAGGGAGAGAAGGACAGTGTATCCGAGGATGCAAGAACTTTTACCACCAAGTAGCCTGTCGTTGTGAAAGCAAGCCTCATATAATATAAATAATGTATCTATACAATATATGCATAGAAATATATGTATATATTAAATATATATAATTTAATCTTATTTCATGCATGAATACATGTGGATTTTTTATAATAGCTTCATGCCTTAATCCTAAGTCCCATTTTTCCCTCTCTTTTACACTACAACCCTTCTTCTTCCCTGTCAGTCAGTCCCCCTCCTATTATTTTTATTTCTTTTAGTATGAGTGGCCTCCTAGGTTTTATTGGATTGGCATATGCCTGAGAACTAGCTGGAATATGAGTCATATATCTTTCAGTGGATATGCCACTGAGGAAAGAATCTCCCCTCCCTATTAAAGTTAACCTTAAAAGTTAATCAGTCTCTCAGGAAGGTGTGGGCTTCTTGAGTTTCCCTTTCCTGGTGACAAATCCCATGCAGGTCTTATAGAAATATATATAGCTGCTGTGTGTTCATGGATGTGACAGCCCTTTCATCTCCAGAAGATAATGTCTGGCCTCACTTCTTCCAGCATTTATATTTTTTGATATGATACAAATGTTTTAATGAACTTTTCTCTGTCACCTTGGTTCCAACTAATATCATCTCTTTAGCTTCTCTATTCCAGTCAGTGTCTGCCCTGCAGTTCCTGACATGGCAGGCATGTTCTTAATCACCTGGTCCTTCAGTGCTGTGGCAGCTGTGAGATATGTTTCCCCCAATACACATCTCATAAGTTATTACTTGAAAATCTTAGCAAAGCCCTTCCTGACCTGTGTTTACATGTAGCCACTTCTGCCTAAACACACACTCCACCCACCCCGTTCTCTTTTCTCTTCCTTTTACTCTCTAGAAGCACCAAGAACCATCTAACTTGTGATGCTCTTTTCTCCCCTGCTGAATTATGGACACCCATTTCTGCCCTGCTCTACCACCAGCTCCTAGAATACTGCATGTATTCCCTCCAAAGAATGATGCAGAGACCAACTAGCCCAGTGAACAGTTAAACATTTTTTAAAGCTTTTTTAAAATTATTTTTATTATTTATTCAATTATGTGTGTGTGCATGTATGCATGTGTGTGTATGTGTGTGTAGAACCACGGACGAATTGGGGAACCACCATGGACGCCTCCACCTCCTTGTTTACTCTGCCCCGGGATTCACAGGCTCTGCTCTACCAGGGCTAGAAACGCAGGCCGCCCCCGCTTCTGCCCTGGCGTCTATATGTGGGGTCTAGGATGCGAACTCAGGACCTTCTGCCTGCAAGGGAGAGGCTTAACCCCTGAGCCACCTCTCCAGCCCAGTTAAACATTTTTTTTTTTTTTTTTTTTTTTCTTTTTTTTTATTTCAGCTCATACAAACTTATTAGGTACACCCAGTTCCCTCCCTCCCTCCTCCTCCCCCCGTACCCCCTGCTCCCCCCTCCCCACCCTCCCCTCCCTCTCCCTCCCCATCCCCAGTGCCTCCCACCCCAATTCCCAGAGAGTCCTTTCTTGTGCATGACTGATTTTCCTCTGGGCCCTCCTCTCCGATGACGTACAAGGACCCAGTGGCCTTTCCGAACCCTTTCCCGTGTTCCCCTTAGGTATAGGAACACTGCTGTGGCTGCTTTGCCTCCAAGGATCTTGGTGCCTTTAGCAGATGCTAGACTTTGTGAGGTCAACAGTGTGTTGGACAATGCGCAGGGCATGCAAAGTCCAATTATGATTGCTTCAGCCCTAACTAGTATAGAGTATCTTACATATCATTGCTCCTCCCATCCTTATGCTCTTACACTCTTACCGCCCCCTCTTCCGCAAATTTCCCTGAGCTTCAAGATGGGGAGAGACTAAGCTGGCCTAGTTCTAGGTGGTTGATATAGAGTCTCTGAAGTTCTGGATTGTGGTTTGTTGATTTTCTTTTGCAGTTTTGCTGCTCCTGCAATGCCCTTCACTCCATCCTGGTGGGCATTGTATGTTACCCCCTGGCCAGAGACAAAAAGCTGTTAGAGTCTTGTGATAAAAGCACATTCAAAGGTAGATGTAATAAAAGTGGGAAACAGTGAGGGAGGGGTCTATCACCCATTTGCAAAATGTTACTTTTTATCTGCCAGACTATATGCCCTCCTCTTCTGGTGAGATCACTCCCCCTCAGTAGTAAATGATCAGGAACAAAAGTCTGTGAACTTAATCAGATGTCTCATTACTTATTTGGGTCCTTGGTGGAGGCCTATTTTCCCTGCTGTAACATGGTCCCTTCTCTCCTTCTTTCTGGTGTGGCCCTCCTACCCCCCATCCCTCCTGTTCATAATCCTTGGAATTCTGTCTCTAGGTGGGCTGGGTGGGTTTGGTACTAGGAGCCACCTATTAGGGAGTACATACGGCGCTTAATTTTCTGGGTCTGGGATACTTCACTTAATAAATTGTTTCTAATGACATCCATTTCCCGGCAAATTCCAGTAATTCATCATTTTTGATGGCTGAGTAGTACTCCATTGTATAGATGTACCACAGTTTCCTTATCCACTCGTCAACTGTTGGACATTTGGGCTGATTCCATGACTTTGCTATTGTAAACAGTGCTGCTATGAACATGGTCGTGCTTGTGCTATCGAGGCGAACCTCTGCTGTATGGGGGGTTATTCCCAAAAGTGGAATAGCAGGGTCATATGGCATTTCAATCTTTAATTTCTTTAAGAATCTCCAGACGGCTCGCCAGAGTGGCTGTATGAGCCTGCATTCCCACCAGCAATGTAGGAGAGTTCCCCTCTCTCCACATCCTCTCCAGCATTTGTCGTTGTTAGTATTGTGGATTTTTGCCATCCTGACCGGGGTGAGATGATATCTCAGGGAAGTTTTGATTTGCATTTCCCTGATGGCTAAGAAGTGGAGCATTTTTTAGATATTTGTTAGACATTTTAATTTCATCCCTGGTAAAGTTTCTTTTAAGTTCCAGGGCCCATTTTTTAATTGGGCCATTGGTTTCCTTGGTGTTTAGTTTTCTAAGTTCTTTGTGCACTCTGGACAATAGAGCTCTATCAGATATGTGGTTAGTGAAGATTTTCTCCCATTCTGTGGGTTGCCTTTGAGCTCGTTACAATCTCTTTATCTGAACAGAAGCTCTTTAATTTCACAAGATCCCAACTGTTGAGAGTTGGTAGCAGTGACTGTGCCATTGGATGTCTGTTTAGGAACTGTTGGCCTAGCCCAATCAGCTCGAGGGAGTTCCCTATCCTTTCAACTATGGTTTTTATAGTCTCTGGCCTGATATCAAGGTCCTTGATCCATTTGGAATTAAGTCTTGTACATGGTGACAAGTACGGGTCCAGCTTTAATCTTCTGCATGTGGAGATCCAGTTTTGCCAGCACCATTTGTTGAAGATGCTGTTCTTTTTCCATTGGATTCTTTGGGCCCCTTTGTCAAAGACCAAATGGCTGTAACTTTGTGGGCTTATATCTGGGTCTTCAATCCTTATCCATTGATCTGTGTGTCTATTTTGGAGCCAGTACCAGGCTGTCTTTACAACTATGGATTTGTAGTATAGACTAAGGTTTGGTATGGTTACCTCCAGCTGTGTTTTTGTTACTCAGGATTGTTTTTGCTATCCTGGGTCTTTTGTGCCTCCATATGAACTTTGAGATTGTTTGGTCAACTTCTTTGAAGAATTGCTTTGGGATTTTGATTGGTATAGCATTGAATCTGTATATTGCCTTTGGTAGGATGGTCATTTTCACGATGTTGATTCTGCCAATCCAGGAACAAGGGAGGTCTTTCCACCTTCTGGTGTCTTCTGCTATTTCTTTCTTTAGGGTTTTAAAGTTTTCATTGTAAAGGTCTTTTACCTCCTTAGTTAGGTTTATACCAAGGTATTTCATTTTTTTAGGGGCTATAATAAATGGTATTGTTTCTCTCAAGGCTTTTTCACTTCTTTCATTCTGGGCATATAGGAAGGCCTCTGATTTTTGCACATTTATTTTGTATCCTGCCACCCTGCTGAACTTCTCAATTAGTTCCAGGAGCTTCCTGGTGGAGTTTTTGGGATCACTCAGGTATAAGATCATGTCATCTGCAAATAGGGATAGCTTGACTTCTTCCTTGCCGATTTGAATCCCTCTTATGTCCCTTTCTTGTCTTATGGCTTCAGCTAAGACTTCAAGTACAATATTGAATAGAAGTGGTGAGAGTGGACAGCCTTGTCTAGTTCCTGATCGAAGTGGGAATGCTTCCAATTGTTCCCCATTGAGCATAATCCTTGCTGTGGGCTTGTTGTATATAGCTTTTATTATATTGATAAAGGTTCCTTCCATTCCTACTGTCTCTAGCGTTTTGATCATAAAAGGCTGTTGGATCTTGTCAAAAGCTTTTTCTGCATCTATCGAGAGTATCATGTGGTCTTGGACTTTGGACTGGTTTACATGATGAATTACATTTATTGATTTGCGTATGTTGAACCAACCTTGTGTGCCGGGGATGAAGCCTACTTGGTCCCCATGAATGATCTTTTTAATATGTTTTTGAATCCGATTTGCTAAGACTTTGTTGAGAATCTTTGCGTCTGTGTTCATCAGGGAGATCGGCCTATAGTTTTCTTTTTTAAGATCTTTATTAGGTTTTGGGATTAAAACGATATTAGCTTCATAGAAGGAATTTGGTAGTGTTCCTTCCTTTGCTATTTGATGGAACAGTTTAAGGAGTATTGGTGTTATTAACTCCTTAAATGTCTGGTAGAACTCTGTGCTGAATCCATCTGGTCCAGGACATTTTTTGGTGGGAAGATTCGAGATTACTTCCTCAATTTCCTTATATGTTATAGGACTATTTAAATAATTCACAACTTCCTGATTCAATTTAGGTAAGTTGTGTTTACTTAGAAATTCATCCATCTCTTTTGTGTTGTCAAACTTCACAGAGTATAAGTTTTTGAAATATGATGTTATAATTCTCTGGATTTCTTGGGTATCAGTAGTGATAACTCCATGTTCATTTCTAATTTTGTTAATTTGGGTTTTCTCTCTCTTGCTTTTGGTTAGTTTAGCTAGGGGTGTATCAATCTTATTGATTTTTTCAAAGAACCAGCTTTTTGACTGGTTGATTTTTTCTATCGTTTTCTTAATCTCGATTTCAGATATTTCTCCCCTTATTTTGCTAATCTCCTCTCTTCTACTATTTTTGGGGATCAGATTGCTCTAGCTTCTCTAAAGCTTTAAGCTGCATTGTTAAGTTGTTTATTTCTGACGTTAAACATTTTTTTTTGAGTTCTCTTGTTTTCTGATTTCTACTTTAAAAATTTTTAAATATGTATGTATGTATGTATGTATGTATGTATGTATGTATGTATGTATGTATGTATCAGAGGGCACTGTGTGTGCCTATGAAAGCCCAAGTGACTTTGGGAATCATCCTGTGTTGCTTTTCCTCCTTTTTGCTTTTGCTCTGGGATTTCCCAGGTTCCACCTTCCAGGCCTGGAATTACAGGCCACTGACATTTCCAAACACAGGTTCTATTGGTTGTGAGGCAAAGGCTTAATCCCTGAGTCATCTCTTCAACTCTGAATATTTCTTTGAAGGTGAATACTACTACCCTCCCTCCCTCCCTCCCTTCCCTCCCTCTCCTTCTTCTTCCTCCCTCCCCCTCTCTTCTCCCTTCCTCCCTCCTCTCCCTCCCTTCCTTCCTTCCTCCCTCCCTCCCCCTCCCTCCCTCCCCCTCCCTTCCTCCTCCCTCCCCCCTCCCCCCCTCCCTTCTCCCCCCTCCCTCCCTCCCTCCCTCCCTCCCTCCTCCTTCCTCCCTCCCTCCCTCCCTCCTTCCTTCCTTCCTTCCTTCCTTCAGTTGCATGTTATTTTTTTTCTGTTGTGGTGATAAAATACTCTGAAAGAGCAACTAAAGGTAAAAGGTTGCTTTTGGCTCACCACTTTGAGGATACAGTCAGTCCATCATAGCAGTGAAGTGGTGCCACAGGAGTCGAAGGCAGTTGATCACATTCCATCTGCACTGAGGAAGCAGAGAGGCATTAATGTTAGTGCTCAGCTGCTTTGCTTCCCCCTTTTGAGGCAGTCCAGGACTTCAGCCCAAGTATGGTATTGTCCACAATTAAAGAAAGTCTTTTCATTCTAGTAACCTATTCTAAATAATCCCTTACAGACATGCTCAGAACCTTTTCTTTCAGGCAATTCAAGTGGACAGTCAATATAAACCATCATAAAGTTGTTAAAATAAAGTAAGTGGAAATATTGATGGAGGATTGATTTTTAATTTTTTTATGTGAATGTGTGTGTGAGAGTGCATGTGACACTGTGTATGTGTGTGTGTGTGTGTAGGTCAGAGGGCAGCTTTTGAGAGAGTATTTCTTTTTATATTTTTATATTTATTTTATATTGTGTGTGCATTTGCATGTGCATGTGTGTATGTGTGTGTGCGTGTGTGTTTATACTTTGTTTCTTCTCTCTGGATGTGGCCTGCTCTCTCGATCTCTGATTATTTGGAATGGATAAAGTCCCTGACTGAGTGGTGGACCTTCTCTGGACACTGTTCAGTGATGGTGGAGGATATCAGTTCTGAGTTGTACTTAACTTTCTTCTTGTCAATAAGTCCTTAAAAGAGTCATTTTCCTTGGCCTGTTTATGGTTTGGACTTTTCATTTTTCTTTTAAGATGGGGGTCTCATGTATCCCCAAGTTTTATCCAAGGCTATAGCTGGTGATGACCTTGAGATTCTGGATTTTCCTGCTTCCATCTCCTGAGTATTGGGATTTCAGATGTGTGATCAAAGCCAGCACCTCATGCGTTCTACAGAAGTACTCTACCAATTAAGCTACAACTCTAGTTCCATAATTTGGATTTCTTAGCAGGTCAGTGAGATTAGTGTAGTCTCCTGGGCCATGGCAAACCAGTGATGATAGAAGCAGTTTCACAATGTAAGTTAAACTCTTACATGTCTGTGTCTGTCCCTTGGTGGGATATCTCACTCAGCTTAGTACATCAAGGACTAGGCAAGCAAGTACTCTCGAGATCATGTTATGTACAGTCGTGCTTCATTAGTTTTTATAATTTTTTACTTTTATGTTTATCTTTTTTATTTTTGCATTCGTGTGTGTGTGTGTGTGTGTGTTATGTGTGTGTGTGTGTGAGTATCAAAGAGCACTATGTGTGTGCCTATGAAGAAAGGATGACTTTGGAAATCACCTTGGATTGCTTCTACCTCATCTTTGCTTTGTTCTAGAGTTTCTCAGGCTCCACCTTCTAAGACTGGAAGTACAGGCCAAGGTCATTTCTGCCTGGTATTTTTTACATGGAATCTGGACTCAGGACTTTCTGCTTGCAAGGCAGAGGCTTAACCCCTGAGAATCTCTCTGGCTCACTTCATTAGTTTTTAAAGCATCAGGGCTGCTTGATGTCTCAAAAGATCCTTCCATGAGGAATGCTATATTATGGCTTCCTGAGAAGAATTGTGTCCACAATCTCCACCTGGTATCAAGTGTCTAGAGATTTTCTTAGCTGATGATTTCTCATGGAATGTGAAAATTGGTATGATTATGTGTCATGATTCTAGTAAGACTAGTTCCTAGTGAACCAAATGATGGCAGGGTGGCCCTACTTTTACATGACACAGTGAAAGTGTATAGGACATAATGTGGTGTTGGAGTAGAGATCTAAAAGGGACTACAGTGCGATGTCTACAAGCAGTCAAGAGAGATAGTGTTGTCATTCTCTATTTATTGGGGCCTTTTTGCTGTCTAATGAATGGTGGTATCATACAGCATTATGTGTTAAAATGTATTCTTTGCGTCAGAGGGTATTTATCCATTGCAGAGGATGCTGGGCTCTGTAGCCTGCCTTCTGGAGTTCATCCCAGGCCTTCCCCTCATTCCATGAATTTTTATTTATATTTTTAAACTTAATTTATTTAGCTTCGTGTGTTGTGTGTTGTGTGTGGTGTGTGTGTGTGTGTGTGTGTGTAGTGTTGTGTGTATGTATGTTTCAGAGGTCACTGTATGTCCCTGTGGAGGACTAATGGTAATTTCGGATATCATCCTAGATTGCTTCCCTCCTTCTTTGGGATTTCCCAGTTTCCACCCACCAAGTCCAGAAGGGCAGGCCTCTGTTTGTGCCTGGCGTTTTTACATGGGACCTGCAATCCAAACTCACAACTGTCTTGCTTGTGAATCAGAGTCTTAACCCCTGAGCCATCTCTCCAGCCCTCATTCTATGAATTCTTAAATACTTTTCCTGACCTTGGCTGCATGTACTTACCTACCTGACCCTAATCTTGAGGCTGCCACTCTCACTTTCAGGAATTCAGCTTAGTAATTAAGATACTGATCATTTCTAAGTCTAGAAAGCCATCAGTGTAATGCGTGTTCCTATTTTCCATCATTCTCTCTGTGAAATTAGAACGGTTTGTGTTGTCTCTACAACACAGAAAGTGAAGAGAAAAAGACACAGTATTCTGAAAAGTTGGGAGATGACAGCTTGCATACATATCTCCACATTTCCAAATCCTGCCAAGAAAGGCAAAGTGATGGGTGTGGAAACTGTAACTAAGGCCATATTCTTTCATAATGTTCTACTTGGGATGAAATACAGGCCTGAGACGTGCCCAGCCAATGACTGCAGCAATGACATCAGCTCAGGATAATTTCTGTTCCTGCAGACACTTCGAATAGGCAATCTTTGCTCTGAACTTCTTCTCTGGGGGGTCAGGACTATCTGATCTGCTTAGTGAGGGCAAGACGCCAAGGACAGCATAGAGCACAAGGCACATAAAGCTCGTGAGACATGAGAAAATGATGGTGATTCTGTTGTTCTTCAAGGAAATCCTTCAGGAAGCCTGTTCTATGAAGTGCGGAGCTCCAGGCCAGATTTCCTTAGGTCCTAGTGCACCCATCTGATCAGATAAGTTGTCATCAGCTTCCAGGAAAACTGTTTGGCTGCGGTCAAAGGTGCTTTCAGGACCCTTGATGGGATAAGATTGCCACTTGCTCTCGGGAACTTGGGGCAAAGACAATTCACCCCTATATATCAGTGGGAGGAACAATAGCTCTTTATGCATTTTACTTATGACAGGTGAGAACATAATCTATTCAATCTTCTACCATTCAGTGTTTCCCACTGCTCTTGCA